>JAPDOI010000814.1:0-172500 GCA_029168955.1 Aplectana chamaeleonis | reverse complement strand
AAAGGTTTCTTTTTAAAGGCACATTACACCCTCAGATATGACCTTTCAAATGTTCATGCAAATGTGTAGTAGACCCCTCTTGCATAACACTTGCCCACCCCTTCTAGCACCACCACAGTTCACACCCTTTTTCGTGGTTTCCGAACCCAATAACTACTAGATGAACAGTTGAATCACAACCGCGTTTTCGATTTTCACCCCCTTGCCGGTCCTCCCGGTTGGGTCGAACACACGATCCGTAGCGCTTGGCATACTCGCAGTTGGGTCCCCCACTCTTTCCCCGGCGCTTGGCGCTTTTTAAGTCGAGTCTCACACACTTTGCCCGGCGCTTGGCGCACTTCCAGTTGAGTCCCTCACGCTTTGCTTGGCGCTTTGCGCACCCGGAGTTGGGGCCCGCTCACGTTCCTCGGTGCTTGGCGCGCTCCCAGTTGGGTCCCGCACACATTCTCCGGCGCTCGGCGCTTTTTTTGGGGTCCCGCACACGTTCCCCGTCGCTTGACACACTTTTAGTTGGGTCGCGAACACGTTCCCTGGCTCATGGAGCACTACCAGTTGGGTCCCGCACACGTTCTGTGGGGTTTGGGCACACTTCCAGCTAGGCACCGCGCACGTTCCCTGGCGCTCAGCACAGTTCTAGTTGGGTCCCGCATACGTTGCCCGGCGCTTGGCGCACTTCTACTTGGGTCCTGCGCACGTTCTCCGGCTCTTGGCGGACTTCTAGTGTTGTTCCGAACACGTTCCTGGCGCTCGGCGCACTTCTAGTTATGTCCCCACACGTTCCCTGGCGCTCAGCACAGTTCTAGTTGGGTCCCGCATACGTTGCCTGGCGCTTGGCGCACTTCTACTTGGGTCCTGCACACGTTCTCCGGCTCTTGGCGCACTTTTAGTGTTGTTCCGAACACGTTCCTGGCGCTTGGCGCACTTCTAGTTGGGTCCCGCACACGTTCCTCGGCGCTCAGCACAGTTCTAGTTGGGTCCCGCATACATTGCCCCGCGCTTGGCGCACTTCCACTTGGGTCCTGAACACGTTCCCCGGCGCTTGGCGCACCTGTACTTTGGTCCTGCACACGTTCCCCGGCGCATGGCCCACTTATAGCTGGGTTCCGCACATGTTCCTGGCGCTCGGCGCACTTCTAGTTGGGTCCCGCACACGTTTCCCGGCGCTCAGCACAGTCCTAGTTGGGTCCCGCATACGTTCCCCGGCGCTTGGCACACTTTTAGTTGGGTCGCGAACACGTTCCTCGGCGCTTGGCGCACTTCAACTTGGCTCCTGCACACGTTCTCCGGCTCTTGGCGCAATTCTAGTGTTGTTCCAAACACATTCCTTGCGCTCGGCGCTTTTCTAGTTGGGTCCCGCACAATTCCCCGGCGCTCCGCACAGTTCTAGTTGGGTCCCGCATACGTTGCCTGGCGCTTGGCGCACTTCTACTTGGGTCCTGCACACGTTCTCCGGCTCTTGGCGCACTTTTAGTGTTGTTCCGAACACGTTCCTGGCGCTCGGCGCACTTCTAGTTGGGTCCCGCACACGTTCCTCGGCGCTCAGCACAGTTCTAGTTGGGTCCCGCATACATTGCCCCGCGCTTGGCGCACTTCCACTTGGGTCCTGAACACGTTCCCCGGTGCTTGGCGCACCTGCACTTTGGTCCTGCACACGTTCCCCGGCGCTTGGCCCACTTATAGCTGGGTTCCGCACATGTTCCTGGCGCTCGGCGCACTTCTAGTTGGGTCCCGCACACGTTTCCCGGCGCACAGCACAGTCCTAGTTGGGTCCCGCATACGTTCCCCGGCGCTTGGCACACTTTTAGTTGGGTCGCGAACACGTTCCCCGGCGCTTGGCGCACTTCAACTTGGCTCCTGCACACGTTCTCCGGCTCTTGGCGCAATTCTAGTGTTGTTCCAAACACATTCCTTGCGCTCGGCGCTTTTCTAGTTGGGTCCCGCACAATTCCCCGGCGCTCCGCACAGTTCTAGTTGGGTCCCGCATACGTTGCCCGGCGCTTGGCGCACTTCTACTTGGGTCCTGCACACGTTCTCCGGCTTTTCGCGCACTTCTGGTGTTGTTCCGAACACGTTCCTGGCGCTCGGCGCACTTCTAGTTGGGTCCCGCACACGTTCTCCGGAACTTGGCGCACTTCTGTTTGGGTCCCGCATACGTTCCCCGGTGCTTGGCGCACTTCAACTTGGCTCCTGCACACGTTCTCCGGCTCTTGGCGCAATTCTAGTGTTGTTCCAAACACATTCCTTGCGCTCGGCGCTTTTCTAGTTGGGTCCCGCACAATTCCCCGGCGCTCCGCACAGTTCTAGTTGGGTCCCGCATACGTTGCCCGGCGCTTGGCGCACTTCTACTTGGGTCCTGCACACGTTCTCCGGCTTTTCGCGCACTTCTAGTGTTGTTCCGAACACGTTCCTGGCGCTCGGCGCACTTCTAGTTGGGTCCCGAACACGTTCTCCGGAACTTGGCGCACTTCTGTTTGGGTCCCGCATACGTTCCCCGGCGCTTGGCGCACTTCTACTTGGGTTCTGCACACGTTCTTCGGCGCTTGGCGCTTTTATGCTCGGGTCCCGCCCACCTTCCATGCGCTTAGCGCACTTCTAGATGGGTCCCGCACATGTAAGTTCTCCGGCACTTGGCGCACTTCTGTTTGGGTCCCGTGCACGTTTCCCGTCGCTTGGCGCACATAAATTTGGGTTCCGCATACCTTCCTGGCGCTTGGCGCACTTCTAGATGGGTCCCGCACACGTTCCCCGGCACTTGGCGCACTTCTAGATGCATCCCGCGTACAATCCCCGGTGCTCGGCGCACTTCTAATTGGGTCTCGCACACGTTTTCCGGCGCTCAGCACAGTTCTAGTTGGGTCCCGCATACGTTGCCCAGCGCTTGGCGCACTTCTAGTTGGGTCCCGCACACGTTCTCCGGAACTTGACGCACTTCTGTTTGGGTCCAGCATACGTTGCCCAGCGCTTGGCGCACTTCTACTTGGGTCCTGCACACGTTCCTCGGCGCTTGGCTCACTTATAGCTGGGTTCCGAACATGTTCCTAGCGCTCGGCGCACTTCTAGATGGGTCCCGCACACGTTCCCCGGCGCTTGGCGCACTTCTACTTGTGTTCTGCACACGTTCCCCGGCGCTTGGCGCTTTTAAGCTCGGGTCCCGCCCACCTTCCAGGCGCTTAGCGCACTTCTAGATGGGTCCCGCACACGTACGTTCTCCGGCACTTGGCGCACTTCTGTTTGGGTCCCGTGCACGTTTCCCGTCGCTTGGCGCACATGAATTTGGGGTCCTCGTACCTTCCTGGCGCTTGGCGCACTTCTAGATGGGTCCCGCACACGTTCCCCGCCACTTGGCGCACTTCTAGATGCGTCCCGTGTACACTCCCCGGTGCTCGGCGCACTTCTAATTGGGTCCCGCACACGTTTTCCGGCGCTCAGCACAGTTCTAGTTGGGTCCCGCATACGTTGCCCAGCGCTTGGCGCGCTTCTGTTTGGGTCCCGTGCACGTTTCCCGTCGCTTGGCGCACATAAATTTGGGTTCCGCATACCTTCCTGGCGCTTGGCGCACTTCTAGATGGGTCCCGCACACGTTCCCCGGCACTTGGCGCACTTCTAGATGCATCCCGCGTACACTCCCCGGTGCTCGGCGCACTTCTAATTGGGTCTCGCACACGTTTTCCGGCGCTCAGCACAGTTCTAGTTGGGTCCCGCATACGTTGCCCAGCGCTTGGCGCACTTCTAGTTGGGTCCCGCACACGTTCTCCGGAACTTGACGCACTTCTGTTTGGGTCCAGCATACGTTGCCCAGCGCTTGGCGCACTTCTGTTTGGGTCCCGCCTACGTTGCCCAGCGCTTGGCGCACTTCTACTTGGGTCCTGCACACGTTCCTTGGCGCTTGGCGCACTTCTACTTGTGTTCTGCACACGTTCCCCGGCGCTTGGCGCTTTTAAGCTCGGGTCCCGCCCACCTTCCAGGCGCTTAGCGCACTTCTAGATGGGTCCCGCACACGTACGTTCTCCGGCACTTGGCGCACTTCTGTTTGGGTCCCGTGCACGTTTCCCGTCGCTTGGCGCACATAAATTTGGGTTCCGCATACCTTCCTGGCGCTTGGCGCACTTCTAGGTGGGTCCCGCACACGTTCCCCGCCACTTGGCGCACTTCTAGATGCGTCCCGTGTACACTCCCCGGTGCTCGGCGCACTTCTAATTGGGTCCCGCACACGTTTTCCGGCGCTCAGCACAGTTCTAGTTGGGTCCCGCATACGTTGCCCAGCGCTTGGCGCGCTTCTACTTGGGTCCTGCACACGTTCCCCGGCGCTCGGCGCACTTCGGTTTGGGTCCCGCACACGTTTCCCGTCGCTTGGCGCACTTCTACTTGGGTCCTGCACACGTTCCTCGGCGCTTGGCTCACTTATAGCTGGGTTCCGAACATGTTCCTAGCGCTCGGCGCACTTCTAGATGGGTCCCGCACACGTTCCCCGGCGCTTGGCGCACTTCTACTTGTGTTCTGCACACGTTCCCCGGCGCTTGGCGCTTTTAAGCTCGGGTCCCGCCCACCTTCCAGGCGCTTAGCGCACTTCTAGATGGGTCCCGCACACGTACGTTCTCCGGCACTTGGCGCACTTCTGTTTGGGTCCCGTGCACGTTTCCGTCGCTTGGCGCACATAAATTTGGGTTCCGCATACCTTCCTGGCGCTTGGCGCACTTCTAGATGGGTCCCGCACACGTTCCCCGCCACTTGGCGCACTTCTAGATGCGTCCCGTGTACACTCCCCGGTGCTCGGCGCACTTCTAATTGGGTCCCGCACACGTTTTCCGGCGCTCAGCACAGTTCTAGTTGGGTCCCGCATACGTTGCCCAGCGCTTGGCGCGCTTCTGTTTGGGTCCCGTGCACGTTTCCCGTCGCTTGGCGCACATAAATTTGGGTTCCGCATACCTTCCTGGCGCTTGGCGCACTTCTAGATGGGTTCCGCACACGTTCCCCGGCACTTGGCGCACTTCTAGATGCATCCCGCGTACAATCCCGGTGCTCGGCGCACTTCTAATTGGGTCTCGCACACGTTTTCCGGCGCTCAGCACAGTTCTAGTTGGGTCCCGCATACGTTGCCCAGCGCTTGGCGCACTTCTAGTTGGGTCCCGCACACGTTCTCCGGAACTTGACGCACTTCTGTTTGGGTCCAGCATACGTTGCCCAGCGCTTGGCGCACTTCTGTTTGGGTCCCGCCTACGTTGCCCAGCGCTTGGCGCACTTCTACTTGGGTCCTGCACACGTTCCTTGGCGCTTGGCGCACTTACTTGTGTTCTGCACACGTTCCCCGGCGCTTGGCGCTTTTAAGCTCGGGTCCCGCCCACCTTCCAGGCGCTTAGCGCACTTCTAGATGGGTCCCGCACACGTACGTTCTCCGGCACTTGGCGCACTTCTGTTTGGGTCCCGTGCACGTTTCCCGTCGCTTGGCGCACATAAATTTGGGTTCCGCATACCTTCCTGGCGCTTGGCGCACTTCTAGGTGGGTCCCGCACACGTTCCCCGCCACTTGGCGCACTTCTACATGCCTCCCGTGGACACTCCCCGGTGCTCGGCGCACTTCTAATTGGGTCCCGCACACGTTTTCCGGCGCTCAGCACAGTTCTAGTTGGGTCCCGCATACGTTGCCCAGCGCTTGGCGCGCTTCTACTTGGGTCCTGCACACGTTCCCCGGCGCTCGGCTCACTTCGGTTTGGGTCCCGCACACGTTTCCCGTCGCTTGGCGCACTTCTACTTGGGTCCTACACACGTTCCTCGGCGCTTGGCTGACTTATAGCTGGGTTCCGCACATGTTCCTGGCGCTCGGCGCACTTCTAGTTGGGTCCCGCACACGTTCCCCGGCGCTTGGCGCACTTCTACTTGGGTTCTGCACACGTTCCCCTGCGCTCAGCACAGTTCTAGTTGGGTCCCGCATACGTTGCTCGTCGCTTGGCGCACTTCTACTTGGGTCCTGCACACGTTACCCGGCGCTTGGCGCACCTCTACTTGGGTCCTGCACACGTTCCCCGGCGCTTGGCGCACTTATAGCTGGGTTCCGCACACGTTCCCGAAGCTTCGCGCACTTCTAGATGCGTCCCGCAGTAAATGGTGTGCATACGGTTCCTGATGGACGAGAAGCAGAACTACCCTAACGCTTGCAATCAATTCACTCTTATCACAATACCACTCCATTTCTCTCAATTGGCCAACCATGTTTCAAATCATTCAGAAGTTTCACCGGACTGACACACACACACACACACACACACACACACACACACACACACACACACACACACACACACACACACACACACACACACACACACACACACACACACACACACACACACACACACACACACACACACACACACACACACACACACACACACACACACACACACACACACACACACACACACACACACACACACACACACACACACACACACACACACACACACACACACACACACACACACACACACACACACACACACACACACACACACACATTTACACACACACACACACACACATTTTGAAATTCACAAATTTTTCCATATCTCGAGAACCACAAAGCGAATTTTTCTGAAATTTGGGCAGTGTTAAGAACCTTTACTGCTCTACATTTTGTGAAAACGCCAAGTTCGGAACTATCTTCCAAACCGAGATTCTGTTACGAGGGGTTTGTGCAGAAGCAATCCTTTTCCAAATCAGGTGCGCGCTTCGCGCGCACCACAGTTGGTTGTTTCGGCGCACATCCGGGCACTGCTCAAAAAAAGATTTATGTTCTGATGGGTCTTGATTGGTTACTGAAAAACTAAATGATGCTTTTCTATTTTCGAACACTTGTCGATATGCATATGAATGCTTATAGGACAGAAATAGGGTAGAATATGCCTTGTAGTAAGCGGAAGTAACCCAGGGAAGGAAAATACTTAATAATGCTGAGTAAAGAACAGAATTAATGCTTCAGCGTAAAATTATAGTTGTTTTTTCCTAGCAGTGCCTCCAGGTTGTAAAATTGTTGCCATAATCCTAACCCTTTCACGCATTGTAAGCAAGTTTCTCCAGAGACCTACGGCGTTTGCAGATGTTGAACCGAAAAAAAATCTTCAAAAGAGCATTTCACGTGACATAGAACGCTCATATGCTTCAAAGTCTGCACTTATTTGGTACTGAAGCTGTATGCTTCGAGTTCTTGTATTACTGAAAGTCAACGCGCGCGCGAAATGGGAATTTCGGGAAATATTGAACGAACCCGAGAATGCGAATATTGAAGCAACCTGAAAATTTGTGCTCAAATTTCTTCAATACATATGAGAACGCCTCCCGCACCACCTCAATTCCAAGCGAAATTGGAAACGAGGAAGTTCTAAAGGCGACCAGTTTTGCCTACGACATTCCTCAATGTCTTCTCTGCTACAGTTTTTTGTTCCGAAGGGCGATTTTAAATGGGAAGATCAACATCCGCACCTCATGCAAAAACTAAGGGAATATATGCAGGTAAAGATGTATACAACACTGTGACGCATAAGTACTCAGACAAACCATCGCTCGAAGCGTGATCGGCTCCCAATTATGACGTCATCGCCCGGACAGCGGCCGAGGGGCGAACTGGCACTGCGGTCCCTGTCCGAATGGAATATCAGCGTCGGCCGCTCTCCGGTCGCTCTCAGGGGGTCTCCGGAGCATTGACAACTCGGCACGCGGGGTGTCCGAGTCAGTATGATGAGCGCAGAGGACGAAAAGAAAGGCGCTGCCAGCCGGCCCGGCATTCTCTCGGCCCTGCCAAAGTGCAAACTCTCTATCTCTGGGTCTCCGCAGGGTGGACCAATTTACAGCTTTGGCTGTACAGTACAGGGATGGGTGCGAACCTAGTTTGATGGGGAGCACTCGAAATCCCTGTGAAAAACGAAAGCTAGCGCTTTCAGAAATCAGAGCGTTTCCATGGAGTATTCAGGAAAGTACTATCATATATCTGGTATTCAAAAATGCTCATTTTCTTGGATGAATCTTGGGTGCCCCCTCAACAAGGTTTGCAACCAGGGAGGGATTACTATAGTAACCGATTTTTTTTCGATCGAATCGGTAAACGTTGTAGGCTGTACTTTCTTTAATGAGGTGAAACAGAGGAACTGGTCAACAAATTAGCTACCTATCGATATAAAATCAATCGATATAAATAAGAAAATCTTGGAGATTTCTCGTAGGTCAAAACGTATTTCCAAAAAAATGTGACCAATTCTATCAAAAAGGAGCTGTTTCAGGCGAAGGTGGTTTTGGGCAGACAGAAACGTTCCGAAAAAAAAGGAGAAACAGTAAAACTGGATGAGCGAGTCTTCAAAAACTCAACAACATTTCTTGAGAACTAATTCACTTGACGAAAACTTTCAATTCCCGAGGATAAACCGTTGCTCTATTTCGCATGGGAAAGCTTGATGCCTCTCGATAAAAAACGTACTTGTTTGGAAACGTTCAGTTCATTGGATAGTAATTGCAGTTCCTTCTGTACTTTCACCAGTTTTATTTTCTGATCAGCGAAAGGAAACCGTTCATGTGAGTCAGACTTTACGTCTTCTTTTCGATATTAGGTATAAAATATTTCCACCGGTACTAGAATAACCGGAGCAAGCTCCTTTCCAAAACCACAAAGCTCTTCTCTGAAGTTGATTTCGTGAATTCAAATTTTCAGCTAGAATTGGTTCTCGAAAAGCAATCTTAATTTTTTGTAGACTCGTCCACTCCACTTTCCTATTGTTTTTTTTGTTTTTTTTTCATAGGAACGATTCTGTCAGAATCAAGCCTTGTTTTGCTTGAATGTACTCATTTTCTATAGCGTTTGCTTTGCTTTTTCTTCTTTATCATAAGTTTAATCAGCAGGTTAGTATTGAATCCGGTAATTTTCTTAAACGAACTGCAGTGTTATAAAATGAGTGAGCGTCAGAACTGTTCTCGATTTTTGAGGAATAGAACTACTTTTACACTCGAAGAATTTGTACTGCAGGAAATGCATTCTCAGTTTGTGATTTCAATCTCAGCATCCCTAAAGACGAAGCGGTCGTGGCCGATGTTTGCTAGATTATGCGGCAAAACCTCGCTCATCTGACAGATGCCAGTCGACGACGAACAGTAGCGTCTTTTTGTTTGTGTCTCCGTCGCAAGAGCCAGGGTGGAGGGCGCAGCAAGCGCGAGGGAAAGTGGGCGAGGCATGTTTGGTTGTCAATGGTACCGCAACCATCTTAGGGCGACAGCGGTGCCATCGCCAGAGATGGAAAGACTCGGGATTGATTGTTCTTCGAGTGATAACGTGCGAGCCACGTTATCACTCAAAGAACAACCAATCCTGCGGGTATAAAAGGCGGCTCGTCTCGTGTGGACGGGTAGTTGGCCTTTCGAGGCCACTCCTGAGAGGTGACCTCGGGTCACTCTCCTGAAGACAATTTTTGGCGGCCGAGGGGATTCCCCATGGCCCGCGGTGGGGAAGGTTTTACTAATTGCGGACCATGCTGGGATGCTATCCTTGTTGCGGCCTGTGGCAGGATTAACCTCCTGGCTCACAGGCTGTAACAAGTACCTTATCCTCTCAAGAGGCTTAATCCTCTTCAGAAGAGGCGGAAATGAAGAAAAAATAGCAGTCAGAGAAATTTCGAGAATCGCCCGCACAGGGACCGCAGTGCCAGTTGGGACCGGAGATCGCTCCGAGCGCGACTGTTGTAGCCCGGAGAGAGGCTGCTGTCGCCCGAGTAGATAGCTAATTTCAGCTCGGAGCGAAGAGACAGCGTCGCTCGAGTCGCTCTCCGATCCCGCTCCAAGCAATGATTTGTCTGAGTGTAGCAACATCTTCGAAATAGGGGTGTCATACAGGCCATAAAACGGCCAAAGTCTCACCGTTGAATGTGTACCACGAGCTTCGCGACCGCGCGCGTCGGAAGCAGACGAGTTTTGGCCGCTGCGCGACGAGTTTCGGCGGCCGCGCGGTGGCCGAAACGTCGCGCGGCGGCCAAAACTCCTCTGCTTTCGACGCGCGCGTGGTCGCGCAGCGCGTGGTACGCAGTCGACGGTGAGACTTTGGCCGTTTTATGGCCTGTATGTTGGATCGAGGTTTTGGATATTGGGAAGAGTTTCTATGCTTTCTGCTACGACGAAAACCATGGATCAAGTGTTATGACCAAATTTTGCCCATTTCGCCCTTAGAAATAGAAAACAGTTTGCATTTCGCGCGACGCATAAGTATAGCAACACTTGAGCAACATGGAAATGTCTCAAGATGATAGCCCGAATGAGCCGTTTTCACGTGTATATTTATGAAACTGGTTCAATGTAACTATACTCGTCAATTGTCCTGTTGGACTTCACTTGCCTTCTGACGGGAAAATTCAAGTTCACTCCTTTCATGATGCTGAACTTGGATTCCGATGAATTCCCAGCCAGCTAGGACGGCCAACTGGATATATCATCGATCACTGGTCGAGAGATCGCCGCGTCGAACACATGTGGCACGCACGTAAGTGAGGAGATAATGATAGTATCATTACCTCCTCGCTTGCGCGCGTGCCACGTGTGTTCGACGCGGCGATCTCTCGACCAGTGATCGACGATAGTCCCAAGTTTATGCTGGATCTCGAGTCACTAAACGTCTGTGGTTGCCCAGACGTCTCATGCAGTTTGGGAAGCAAGACATTACACGACGAGTTCCCAGTGACTTGGCGTCGGCCTCGACGGTTACCTACGATATGTCGCTGAGTTTCTCTGGAAGGAGCATTCCTTACTACATCAACCAAATCTCATCGCGCTAAACATTTCCGCAAAGTCGCTAGACCTGAGCCTGGGGGATCAAACATGAGCGGGAAGTTGGAAAACTTGAGTGCTCCACGCAAAAAGGCGCCGCTTGTCAAATCGTGCATAAGGTCATCTTCTTCAGCTATAACAAGCTCAGAATTTCATTAGGAAACGTGTTTTGGTCGAAGAAGATGGCCTTATGCATGATTTGACAAGCGACGACTCTGTTGAGTGGAATACTCAACTTTTCCAAGTTCGTACTCATTTTTGATCGCGCAGGCTCAAGTATAGCAACCTTGTGAAAATGTTCTAAGCGACGAGATAGCATCATTTTAGGGCACACAATGTTGTCGCAGTGGTTGTTTGAGTAGGGAATGTTATTTGCTGAGAAACACTGCGACAATTCGTAGTGAGTCGTCGGGGCCAACGCCAAGTCACTGGGAACTCGCCGTGTAATGTCTCGCTTCTCAAGCTGCATGAGACGTTCGGGCAACTACAGACGTTGAACGACTCAGAATCCAGTAAAAACCAGGAACTACCTCCGGCTGGTCGTCCTAGCTGGCTGGAAATCCATCGATATCTAAGTCCATCATTATGAAAGGAGTGAACTTGAGCTTTCACGTCAGGAGGCAGGTGAAGTCCAACGGGAAAATGGACGAATAGCATCGCCTTAAACCAGTCTCATAAAACCACACGTGAAAACGGCTGATTCTGTGAGATCGTCGTGAGAAAATTCCGTGTTGCTCAAGTGTTGCTATACTTATGTGTCGCGCGAATTGCAGATTTTTCTCTATAACTAAGGGCGAAATAGGCAAATTTGGGTTATACCACTTGATCCATGGTTTTCGTCGTAGCAGAAAGCATAGAAACTCTTCTCAATATCCAAAACCTCGCTCCAACATGCACGCCTATTTCGAAGGTGTTGCTATACTTATACGTCGCAGTGTATATCTTCAAGAGTAAATATTTGTACTGCATCGCGAAACAAGGCAGTCATTAAAATTGCTAGCTGTTTGATTTCCACATTAATTAGTTAATGCTTTCCATGTGGGCTCTTGGCAATAAGTTCTTGAGTGACCAGTGTTTTCTAAAAATGAATTCACCCTACATTCCTCACACTATTTAAAACTGCAAAGTACTCATGGAACTCTCAAATTAATAATTCAATCCCTATATCTTCAAATTGCACGGCGTGTTACTTACAAGGTTTTGGGACGTATCATTCTTGATCGATGTTGTGGAGAAACGATCAGAGAGGAGCAAACCAGTTTTGGGCCTGGATATCGACCATCGACCAAGTGTTTGTCGTGACAAGACCTATTGGATGGGGCAGCGGTATTCGAAGCCATTACATCTTGATTTTTTTAAACTTAGAAGCCCCATTCGACTCTCCTTAGTGTGATCGATTGATCAGCGCTCTGCGAGCCGATGGATTTCCGGAAAAGTATTTTCGACTAATCGAGGGCATGAACAAAGGAACAACAACAGCAGTTTGTACACCAGTTAAAATCACGTCAGCTTCTGAGGTGGAAACAGGAGTAAGGTAGGGAGCTGTAGCAGGACCTTTTCTATTCAACTCCGCCGTTGGTGGCATGATGCGCAGAGTTGCAGAACACTTTCCTGTGGACGTGATTCTAACACCATAAGGACGCCCCCTTGTCGACCTGGAGTACGCCAACAACATTGTTTTATGCGCTGATAACAATGCAAAACTGCCAACGCTCGCAGATCTAGTTCCGAAGTATGCCGCAGTCTTAGACTTCGTTTTCGTCCTGACAAATGCAAGCAGGTGTGAATCTCTCAGAGGCTTTCAGCGGGAGTCTGTGTGAACGGACAACGTACTGAACTGGTAGATGATTTCTGTTATTTGGGCTGCTTGCTGAAGAACGATGGTAATTCTGCAGCGGGTATCCAACATTGATGCGAGAAAACTGCATTTGTATTCAGTTCTCTAACCAGGCATATGTGGTCTACGATCATCGCGAAATAAGTAAAGCTGCGCGTCTCCAAACCCGCCGATCGCCCTGCCATGCACGGTGTACGGATCGGAGACGTGGGCAGCGCCGAAGACGCGCAAAGGTTGAACTGCACGAAGAGGAGGCTGTTTGATCGCTTGCTTGGATATAAACGCAATTATGAACTGCGAGAATCTCTTAAACGAAATCGACGTCTCACATCAACGCTTTACACGATGGAGATGCCAACAACTCCATAGCCATCTCAAGCGGCTAGGGAAGATCAACTTTGACTGTTCGGGCATATTTTACAAAAACTGCCGGATCGTCTCGTTCGACACGCTCTAAGGATGCTTTCGAGTCCTGTCTGGTAACGGATATCATCTGGACGCGAAGGTTCATTACGGATGTCGTGAAGGAGAATTTGAATTTACCCACAATTAAAAGGCAGTTCAGGCGCGATATTTTGCTTCGCAGGAAGTGGAGTAGCGACCAATGAATGGATTTTGTTCGAAGTGTAGCTGAATGCCAAGAGGAATGGGCACGGCTGACTTCTAAGACGGCACACGTCGGCGAAGATGTGGACTGACTGCGTCAGCCGTAAGCCAATCCGAATTTCTGTGGAGTCAAATCGAAAATTGAAACGCCAATACATGCCGCTGCGTCGCTAATCTTACCACTGCAATCGATCGACATAGCCGATCAATTTCTAACAGAAAGCCGCAGCAATACCGTTGGCAAATTTTCACGAAACTGTGAGCATAAACGCTTTCAAGCGACTTCAGCGATTTATGGTTTGCCACGATAGTATCTGCGTTCTCTATAAAAAAGTATATATTGATCAAATTCAAAATAGCAACAAAATAGCAACAATTTGGAGAATGAATTCTTGCAGTGTACTACTTTAAGGCAGCATACACGCTCACAAACGCGATCGACATAACAGCATTAATAGACCAGCACGGCCCCTACCATGTCGTCAACGACGTTTAAAGCTTCAAAAACCATCCAGGATGTCAATTTTTGACAATATTTGAGCAATCTTGCCTTCCACGCCTGTATTCTCCCACCCATTCGAGTACGAGAAAGAGAAATGAAACTTGAGAAAACATGTGACAAGTTAGAGTGATAGCACTATCAAATGGGAGTGCATGAGAAAAACAGCTTGATTCGTCTGAAAATAACATGTTCGTTCACCTCATCCATTCCAAAAAGTCAGCCAAAGTGGAGCGGCATCCTCGAAAGTGGACGAGAGTTGATCGGTATGCAGACATGTTATATCCAAGTAAATCAAGCTGGTTCTCTCGAGCGCATCCATTTGATAGTGCTATCACTCTACCTTATCACACGTTTTCTCAAGTTTCAGTTATCATTCTCATACTCGAATGGGTGGGAGAATACAGGCGTGGAAGGCAAGATTGCTCAAACATTGTCAAACATTGTCATCCTGACGGTTTTTGGAGCTTCACTCGTCGTTGACAACATGGTAGGAGCCTCAGGTCCTATTTATGCTTTTATCTCGACCATGTTTGTGAGCGCAGTAGTAGTATGCTGCCTTCAAATGAACTTCGTACATTCGCCGCCCATAACCGCAGTATCAAATGTTAGCCCTGCGCTTCTTTTTGAACAGTTCGCTAAACTGTCATTGGAAGTTGTTCCACACAAGCAATCTTTGAATGATATTCAAACCTCGCGAATATCCAAGGAAAGCGTCTCGCGCGATCTTGGGCTGTAGTAATCTGGCCTGAAGTGCGAATCAGTGATAGTGAACATCTTCCACAGATGTTGAGTAGACAACCATAATAATGAGGAGCCAGCCCTATGTTGAGTGGATCAGGAACGCTGTAAGCAAATGTTACCACGTCTGTGGGAAGCGTACCAAGCCAACAAGACTGGAGCGGGAGCAGCGCGAAATCGCACTGAGCCATAGCGCTAGCTGTTCAGGGCGAGACCAGGCACATGAGGTAGTGATGCAACGCATTAAGTAAATCAAAGGCTTCCATCAGGCTCACTGGTGCATCACGTAATGTACTCAGAAGCACAATACGCTCTCAGACATGGATTTTTTTATTTTCATCGAATTGTAAAGTAGACTACTCTTCTATCACTCTTGTCTAGGGCGAGGTCTCCATACCCTGTAATAGGCGAGATATAAGCGAACACGACAGGCCACCCTTCTTCTTAGCCTTCGAGCTGGATAGCGGCTATATTTATGGATGGATTTCACCAACGACTTTGGTTTCCATTCTTTTGCCAGCTTGTCTTTTTATTCTGATTCGCCGAAAAAATAGATGAGAAACTAGTTCGGGGGGGGGGGAAGGGATAAAAAGATTAACGAGTAATTCTTTTCAAGCTTAGCACAAATTTGAATTTTTCTGGTGTCTCACACCTTTAAAGGCAGCATACTTGCTCGTAAACGTGGTTGGGATTACAATGTGCATCGAACCGTATGACTTACAACATAACGCCTACGCATTTTTAAGTGTCAAAAACGACGCACAATGCTGCTACATGAGTTAGAAGTTGGCCCCGCCCTAAATTTTCACGCCCCCTGTATTTGCCCTTTTTCTCCAACGCAGGATTGTTGGGCAATCTTCGCCGTCAGTGACGTGTGTGGTTCATTTTTTATTCAATCGACCAACAGTACCAACGGCGAATATGACCCAGCAACCTTGCGTTACACGAAAAGGGCGAATACGGGGGGGGGCGTGAAAATACAGGGCGGGGCTAACTGCTAACTCATGTAGCGGCATTATGGGTCGTTTTTGACACTTCAAAATGCGCAGGCGTTGTAATCTGGGCCATACCATTCTATTTCCGTAGTTATTTCAATCACGTTTACGAGCGAGTATTCTGCCTTCAAGGCAGTGTTCGCGATATTTTTCCGTTTTTCTCCATACTATGTGTAGTTGTCCTTTTTCGGAGAAAATCCCTTTCCGGTTGCCGGTACATTCTTTGAGTATAATAATTTTTTATCAGGGTTCCTTTCTAGTGATATTTGATGTCGACTGCTAGATTCTAATAGGTTGTTTTTTATTACAATTACGATTTTCTGGTGGTCTTCTATGTTTTTCGCCTTGAAAGTCTTGTAAGGTTAACAGTTTGCTGTTATTTTTGAGTTTCCTCCTAACGAGATGTTTTTTAACGGCTCTTCTTACTTTTTGTCTAAGTCCTAAAACTTCAGTTTTGATTGCGAAGATACTATTTTGGTGTTTTTCCTAGGCACCATGTGTTCAGTACAGTTTGTTATTTACTTGAGAATGTTTTAGTAGAGCTCATTGGTGGTTAGAAAGGAAGGATATTCCTTGTATTGCATGATTGATGAATTATTGCTGAAATAACTAGATTGTTATTATGGAAAATCAGCTAATCATATGCGGAAAATGGTGAAAAATTGGTACGAAGGGTAAAGACGAGCATATTGTTTCGTAATACACGTTAAAGTCATCGAAGATTTCAAAATAGATCAAGGAGAGGCCTTTTCTGTGCAGACCTTGAGGCTGATATTGTCACGAGCGTTTATTTTAGATGGGGTCACCCCCTTCAATATAGCGTCTGCGATGCTGTTCTCAATTCTGGGCCGCTCCTTTAGGTGTAGGGTTGTTGACGGCGCTACCCATGCAGGCATCACTTCGTCGACCTTGGGGTTTGCGGCCGCGCTGTGTGAGCAACTCACTCCGACCGCGATGCTTCCCGGCATGGTCGTCGAATCGTTTCAACGGGAGTCTTAAATGTACTCGAGGGGTCATCTAGCAAAGATCTATCTGAAAGCGTTTCGCCCTCTCTTTTGCCGCACTGTCTCGTGCGGTCTAACCACCACACAATCAGCGACAGCCATCTGTCGCTGATTTTCGCATTCAGCGACATCTTCAAATTTGAGGTAAAGATGAATTTGAGTTCGAGCTAACTTGCTCATTAAGAGTCAAGACTTTACCTAGGGCATCCTTATGCATCAAATAAAGTTTTTAAAAATTTTACTCAGATGTCGCTCAGATGCATTTCAAATCCACTATTTAAGTTGCATATTAAGCCAGATTACTACCGTTCTGGCTTTTTTCAAATGGCACAGTTGGGTCGCCAAGAATTTAATTCCGTACCGGAGGCCCACCTCAAAAAGAGGTGTGCATGTCTTGGGAGCGCACTTCAAATAGAGAGTCCGCTTCTAGTTTTTCAAACCCCTATTTCAGATTTATTTGTAACACAACTGAACTGCGAATAGAGGGTGCACTTCCATCACTCAGCCCTCCCTTTTCAGTGTACTTCTATTCGAGGCCTACTTTAAACAGAGGTAAATAGTCGACACGGTCAAACTTGTACTTTGCGTTCTTTATTGCGCAACGGCGCAAATCGGTGTTGACGATTGGCTTAGATTACGGAACGCTCTGGTAGGCAACTCGGTATTTTGTTGACTTCTCAAAATTCCATTCTTCATCAAAACTGTATTCCTGCATCCGGTGGAAAAATTACCACCGAACAATGCATCAAGTGAAATGCGGACGCTGTTCTTACTGAAAACAATAAAATCGGCAGTGACTGACTACATTCTCTTTTATTCTATCAACCATTCATTACATTCATTCTCTTTCAAAGCAGAGAAGTTGTATGTAGCAAGTGTTGCGTTCGGAATGATTTTAATCACAAAAATAGTGAAATTGAATGCTATTCTATTTATGTAACTATTCTTTGTGTGTATTTGCAGGACGTCACTCATAAACATAAGGGTGACCTAGTTATCAATCTCGAGGCGAACAACATAAATGAAGAATTCGAGCATGTCATCACTCCAGCACTGAATGCAGCAATTATGACGTGTTTCCAGAAGAGCGTTAAACAGGAGGAAGAGAATAGAAAGAGGTTAGATGCATCGTCTTATCTTCCCAGAAAACGGTACACGCTAACGTGAATAGCGATTCGGAGCGGACACTGAGAGCTGAGTAAGCTTCGCTCTCTCTCCGACTCAAGCAAAAGTCAAGACTCTAGTCGCACCACCGCGTTTGATGTGTGGGCATCCATAGCTCCAAACTGAAAAATATTCGATTTCGATTTTCACCTATGGTTGCTTTCGGGGCTAACTAGCGTAACCCAACTACTGGTTTTCTCCTTTTTCCTGCATCTCCTGAAAGGGAGCCTCGTAACCTGACACGGTCACAGCATCAGGAGGTTAAATCTGCCACAGACAGCAGAATCCATCTATGACCCGCAGTGAAGAAACCTTTGTCATTAAGGGTCAAAGAGGAGAGATCCATCAACGGCTAAGCCAATTGGCTAGAGTGTAACTCGAAGTCACCTAACAGAAGTGGCCCAGAGGACAACTACCCTCTCGTTATGGGATTGGGCGTCTTATATAACGGTGGGTAAGAGGCACTAGCACGTGGTCGCTCGATGAAAGACCTATCACTATCAATCATGGAAACGAAATCGCTCGAGAGTAACTTCACAGAAGCTGCGGTTTCCTCTTCAACTGGACGGCAGCCGCTATTAGACTACGATCCTTGTATGGAGTCCAGGCGGTGACATAATAATTGGGGGGGGGGGTAACCGGTCTCGCTCTGGGCGGTGGTTTGTGTACACACTTATCTTTAGCCCTTTGTAAAGTATCGTGCATACACTGTTTTGCCTTGACAATCGTGAGAAACGCATAGAAAGTGAGAAATTGAAAAAGTATGACAGTCGCACTTGATCTTTCTATCAAATGTCAGAACCATCAGGTTCAAACACAAAACCCCTCAAAATAACGGGCTTAGCAATTGCAGCGAGCGGAAAATTCAACTACTGACAAGGGGAGTGTTTAGAGTGGTAAAACTATCTGCGAAAACGACTAGTTTCGTTGGTATCTCTTTTGGCTCTATAGTAAAACTGCGCAGTATTCCGCCCCGAGCTGCACGTTCCAATAAGATAAAAGCTTAGAAGTAGTGTTCTCAATAGAAATTGTGTTTCTGTTTTTTGCCTATCTTGAAATCGGTCCCGTGCTGAATCCTAAGTTGTCTCTGGAATCGTATAATTTCTTGTGCACCTATGCTGTATGTAACGGGCGGCGCGGAAGAGCCAATACGCATACAGAACGTTTTTCCAGGAGAAATTGGAATTTGCCGTGATACTGACCAATCATGTTAACGGTTATAAAGTATAAACGCTCAAGAATTGAAGATTATGAGTGAGATGAGATGACAAATGTACAATGATAATCGAACTTTCCTTTTCCCAGGCAATGAAAGCTCGATTACTCTATTAGAAGCTCAATACATATGCCTGTGCAAGGAGTACGTAGTGCAGTCGGAGCGAGCTTTCCGTTCTTGAGTGTACATATTTTGACACCGATTGTGGGATAACTGCTGGTTTGAACACTGCACTACTCCTCAGAGCTGAAAGTCGCGTCTGTGCCGTTAGAGTATTACTGACCTGACGCGCTGATCGCTCCACGTTGAGAGCCTATCATACCGCTGTGGTAGGATGTTCATCTGCCTCATAGCCTCACCATCAATTACTTAGCGCCCCATCTTAACTGAATTCTGTGCCATCTGCCTTGCAGTGAATTAAAACACGTATTTAGAGTTTTACTTGCATGGCACAGTTGGGACCAACATTAACCCGCTCTACGAAAGCGGGGAATAGTGGGCGTTAAGCAGTATTATTGGCTTATTATTATTAGTATCGAGTCACATTGCAGTTTTCCTTTCACTTGACTGCTTTGCATTACATCTGAGGGGTTCATCAGTGATAAACCTCACTATAAGATAAAGATAAGGAATCGGCTTCCTGAGTACCTATTGGGATGCGCAGCGCATTCGACGTCGTAATCGTAAAGGCTTAACTCTGAGAGAAATTGCTGCTGCGGCTCCGCCATAGTGCTGCTTTTTTATACATGAATTCCAACAATTTGTCGTTCTTCAGTCCATTACCGGACTGTTTCCTTATCCTGGCTTCCTCTCACGCAACCATAACGAATGAAGAGAATTACAGGCCTAAGACAACTCGTCCACCAATTTTTCACCCTCAAAATACAGGCATTTCTGAAAAGCCATAACTCTGCTCAAGGGGGTCTTGGACGATTCCAGAGATACCACTGTGATCAACATGTGACTCTCTCCAAGAAAAGCATGAAATCTGAAAATTAACTTTTTGGCGTCCTGCGCCCTTAAGGATCCCGGAAGGTTGGTTGGTTTGGTTCACCTCGGCGAGGATCGAACCCGACCGTGTACAGCGAAGAGCACCCTTTTCTCCCACCACGCCACACGTGCCCTAATAAATAACCACTACAGCGAGATAAGTGTCAACGTGGTACAACTGCAAAGAGCCTGGGTGAAATACACCCTCACCCTATCGGCTTAGCTTCGATAAGTCCGGCCACTTTTTTCTAGGGCAATCCTGCTGCAAATCGCGGTACACGTTTTTTTTTCTGTTTTCTGTCCAATTTTTGCCTATTTTTACAGGAAACAGAAAACAAAAAAAATGGTCAGATGTGGGAAGAAAACAGAAAACAAAAAACAGAAAATTCCCCACATCCCTGTTCCACACCTAGTGCCTTCCGAAGAATAAATCCTTGAATGCAATTTTAGAAAAGACAACTTTTCACAATTAGCGTCTTTGATTTTCTCGATTTTCCTTGGAAATTGAATAATGCAGTTTTGACATGTATAGTTGATGACACCTTAATAAGAGAAATAAACGTCATACTTTCCACCACAGATTCCCCACCCATTTATATATGCCATATCAAATTCAACCATTGTAACCTGTTTTGGCCACCTACTGTCTGCCGATGACTAGTTCTTTTTTTTTTCAGGGCCACGGCTGTGTACGACTACCATGCGTGAGTGGTTCGAATTTATATTTATATAAATAATGTCGAGCAAACACATGTGACTCATAGATAGTGCTCAGTAGTTGTATGTCGGAATAGCTTTCTCACCAATCTTCACTTTCGCAAGTTAGGACCTACCCACGTGTTAAGTGCTTTCCAACCCCTCAGGCAGCCATTTGGATCATCAGCGTAGAGGAAATTGAGAACGGAAAGTTTGCAGGAGATTTTGTTTATAAAGCACGTCTTCCCTTTATGCTTTAATGCAACAGAGCAACACGGAAGGCTCCCGTTACCTCCCGGAAAATAAACAAAGGGGTGATCTCCAGCATAGCTGAGATTTCGAAAAAAAGGGTCAACGGGCCGGGGGTTACCGAGGTGAGGTATACTCCGTCTTACCTTCACAAGTTTATAATTTGCCAACGGCACAAAATTCTCGCTGAAGTGTAGAACTTTTTCTCTCTAGAGTTTCCCATATTTGGAGCCCAATATCGTGATATCTTTATCACCGGTGATGCTGCTTACCTACTCCCTAGTCTGTTCAGACCTTCAGCTGCTTACCTCTGGAGAAGGACAGTTTGTGAATGTAAGATACTGCTCTTCTTTTCTTTTTTACCCTACCTTTATCAATCGGGTATAATCAATTTCGTTTACCGTGATAATTTTGTGCCGTTGGCAATTCATAATCGTCTCACCCCTTTATTGTCAGAAGCGCTGTTTAATTAGTTCAAAGGGGCTTTCAGAGTTGCGTGGCTTCGAAATTCGCTGTCGCAGGGATTGTACAAAGCATATGGAGTGCTACAAAGTACTGCCTAGCACTCCCCATCTTTCGCACAATCCCTGTGGCAGTGAATCTAGCGGCGACCCCTTTGCGAAAACTCCTTAAGAGTCATTTTTGAGTCCACCCAATGTGGTTTTCCTTCCTACGCAGCTCATGTTTGGACATTATTTGCTATACAGTTTAAACAGCACTATTTTACAATTCAACTTCATGGCTATCAGTCGCAGACCGCAAGGTCTATCAAACATTGGGAGCAGGAACAAGCGAACAGATAAACAAAACGCGTTTGTAGCAGCGACCACCCTTCCGACTGCCTCATCCTTTCATAGCGTCCAGTTGTGATCCCAGATCAGGAAGAATGGATATTTACGCTTGGATAAGAGTCTGCATAAAATTAACTTGGGTCTACATTGGACGGTTTTTCACACAGTTTCAGCTTGCCTGCTTCTCAGTCGGTGGCGATCTAAGTGTGCATGAAATTTTTAATGAATAAATTGCAGAAAAAATGGTTTAGGGGCCTTCTGGTTTAACTGGCTTTGTCCTGAGGGGCGATCGCTAAGCGGTTCGGTGAAAAAATCCGCTCACGAGTAAGAAAAACGAGTTCGCCTAGGCAGAGTCGAAACGATAAAAATTCCTCCGGCTGAAAAAGTTGTGCAAGGCTCCCGAAATTGCCACCCCTCAGCAGCCTGCGATTGTAAGAGAGAGAGAAAGCTATTACATGATAAACGAATCCTGACTGCACGCTTCGGGAGCTCAAGATCGCATCTTCTTTCAGTTTTTTCCACTATTTAACTATTTTTTTTCAAATTTAATCAGCGAGCAAATTTTTTCAGTGGCGAAGAACCCGAGAACGGAAGTGCTGAAGAGTAAGTGGTTTAACAACATTCGTGGACTCTGTTTCATCTTGAGTAAACTCCTATTTCGATTATCACAGCGCGGCGCGGTGACTTTAACGTCGGAACCTTCTTATCACTGGTTATACTTCACCGAGGCCCACCGCTCCTCTGCTGGTGATAATCGAAACCGGCAGCTCACTAGGGCATTGCCAGAGTCTAGCTGATTTCTCGTATAGAATATTTCTCCATTTGAAGCCCAATCGCATTGAAAGAGCCTCCAGAAAAGAAATATAAACTAGCATATTTCATCGCGACCACTACCTCTAAAAACACTTTTAGCGATGAACTTCCCTCTTGAGTTTTCAACAAAATGCTATTGTCGTGTCTCTCAGGAGAAGAATAGCGTAGAAATACGGTTCTTAAAGCCTTCCCAGAAGAAAACAAAAGTTTCGTAGATTTTTTTTCCCTGGGGTGGTGCGGCCCGCTTGGGTTTAATTGTTGTCATCAACACCGCAGGTCCGAAATAAGTACTTAGACTTGCATTCACTGAAGTTAATGAGAAAACTGAGGGACGTATGGTATCTGTATCCATTTTAGTTTGACGCATGGACCAGGAGGCTGGCCGTGCGTGGTTGGTCGCACTCAGTCCAATGAGGTTTCGATCGCGCGCGCAGTGATCTACCGTTGCATTTACGTTCATTCATCACACTAAAATTACTACGTGAACTCTATGCATGGTGTTTGAAATGATTTCTCGTGTTGTCAATATAGATTGCTCCTACTTCTACAAACTCAGTGCGTCTAGAACTAAAGGAAGAAGCAAAAAATTTCACAGTGCCGCCAAAACTAAAGTCCGTGCCTATACATTTACAGTCCGTGCTGGCGCTGCTCATATTTCGTCGAAACCTCCTGCCCTCGCGATTTCAGTCTTTCGAACGAATGGCCTCTGAAATCATATCCGCTTTCAGGCATAATCCAGGTTGTATTTGTTGGTATTACTAGTTCCGCTTGTACTGTGTCATTTGATGGTGATTTCACAGCCTTACTCTCGTTTTCATTCTCGAACGTCCGTCTTCTAAAGCGTAACAAGTTATCATTGTTATTACGTACAAGAGAAGTATTTTAGTGGTGAACGCATCTGCAAATAGGGCTAGTAATGTTACATAGTATCTCTTAGGCCTCCATAGTAAAACTGCGCAGTATCACGCCCCGAGCTGCAGGTTCCAAGAAGTTATAAGCGTTTTTCAAGCTTCGCGAAAAGCTAAGAGTACACATCAGACATTTTTTGGGTGATTCAAAAAATTTCCTCGGATTTTGCTCGAAACTTGTATGTAGAGGTAATTTAGTATGCTGAACACGAATCTGGTGTCCGTTTGTCGGGATTTTGAGGTTTACTGTAGGTGGTGGTAGGTACCATCCCATTAAGGAGCCGAACCTGCCTTAGCGTTTTGAAAATCGTCAGATGGGCGTTGAATTCGTATTCAGCACCCCGAATGAACCCCTCATAGAAATTTTGAGTCAAATCTGAGACTTACAAGAGAAGGATCATTACACGCTAAATAAAAGCCTTTCTCAATTTTCGATTTAGAATTCGAAATTTCACATTGCAGGTGCGAAACGTTTGTCTAAACGAAGTTATATGCGTTTTAGCGCTTCACTCGTAGACGCATCATAACGTGTAATCCATGAGTCTTCGTTCACTCCTGAGATACACCGATGTTATTTCTTCACCAGAGTTGATGATTCTACACCAAATATGACTATGGGATGATTCCTGGTGTAGAAATCTTATCGGTATACATATCTCAGGAGGCGACGAAAACTCATGGATTACACATTATGATGCGTCTACGAGTGCAGCGCTGAAAACGCACATACTATGCTTATCTGGGTCAAATTCCGGTCCGCGGTTGCGTCTCGACACGCTTCGCGGCCGCACGCGCTCCAGTTTTCAGCTCCAAAGCCGCCTCGATATGGCTTTTTTATACAGTCTTCTCCAATTTTGCTTAGTTTACAGTTTCTAAAACCCACCTAGAGCCAGCAGATCGGCAGCTGCGTCGCTGGAAACTCTTCCGACTCGGGAGCGCGCGGCCGCAAAGCGTGTCGGGACGCAATTGCGGACCGCAATTTGACCCAGATAAGCACAGTAACTCCGTTCAGAGCAGCGTTTCGCAGCTGCGATGCAGAAAATTCGAATTTTACGTCGAAAGTGGATCCTAGAGAAGTTTTTTTATGTTTTTTTTGTTAGGATTTTTTGTAAGACTGTCTTACAAATAATCCTATCACTTTCATAAATTCCATGTTCCGGAGAACAGCTGACTTCCGCTGTACTTCTTCGGTGTTTAATCTATAATTACCTTTTGCGTAATTAATTAGTGTTCTTCCAATGATAAAAGTCTCAGTTTTCATTTGTAGGTTTTGTAAACATGTATGAGATTTATTCCATTTTTAAGGGTAACTTTCTGTTTATTCATGTTTTTTTTTGGTTTGCAAGTTTTTTGCTATTTTGGAATTAACACCTCGGAAATTTACCCATCCGGCAGTTCACAACCCAAGAAACTTTGGAACGAAGAAGGAGAAAAAACTTTTCCATAACGGGTTCAATTCTTACAAATAATTATTCAAAACCTTTTCCATGAAAAGAAAAATATTTTGTCACGCAGGAAGGGAAAAATATAGATGGAGCGAATAAATACAGCTACAGTCAGCGGTTTCCGTCCACCGAAAATATTAAAACTTAAAAGTGCGTTCAATGTTCTGCGAAAAATTTTGTCCCAGGAATTGAATTCAGAATCAAACTGAAAAAAAGAAGTGAAACAAGTTTATATTGAGAACACAGTTTAAAAATTAGAAGTAAAATTCTCAGGCGACATCAAAATGTTACTAACCCACACGAGTTTACTGAAATTATCAAAACCACAATAAGTGAGAGCATTATAATATTCACCAATGTGAATATAGAAAAGACGATAAAATTAGCAAGCCACTCGGAGAAGCGGAAGAGCGATTCGACAGAGTTCAAATGGCTGCAAGTAGCCGAAAGATAATGCTCTTCGGGTAAGTGCACGACGCATTCCAGAGGAACGATTCAGATGTGAACACCTCCGTCGGTTCAATTACCCAAGGTTGAGATACTTGGACCTCGCTCAGCCGACGAAAGCTGCGCCTCAATTACATTTGGTTACTTCTTGTTATTTATCGGCTATTTTGCGCCCGTTTCGTGAAAAGCTGAGAAATAGCCTCGAAACAGCCAAAAAGTAGTCCACCAGGAGCCGCTGCGGAGCCTGGTGGGCTATTTTGCGGCTGTTTTCCGGCCAAATCTCGCAGAGTAAAGTACAACAGTGGTCTCCATTCGTTTAGAATTGTGGTAGGTATTACGCACTGATCAGTCTGGCGAACCATCACAGCATTCGATTGGGGGGTACACCCAGTGCACGAGTGGGCCAGTTGTTTTGCGCGCCGCAACGGGTTCAATTCTAGCGCATTCTGAGGTTTTTGCATCAATCTGCGCGTGTTTCATCACTTCATAGGGTTCAGTGTTCACATTGACCCCTAAAATTTGGAGCAGTTGGCGCGCGCGTCGTGACGAGATAAGCGTCAAAGGTTCATTTCCCATATAGAGTTGTGGTTTTTGCGTCTCATGGTGTGATCCTCGTGACAAACACGGAAGAAACATATGACATTAGCATTCGTTGTAAGGTCTTCTCACGAACATTTCTCGTATTGTTGTGACAACACGGGGATGTTTGCTACCAGCCCGCTGTTGCATCATGCGACACGTGATAATCGTGCTGGGACCACTTGGCCTCGGCGCGATTCACCTTTCTTCCAACACAATTATCAAGTGTTGCGTGATGCAGCAGCCGTAGTCTGCAAATGCGGATCGGAATCTGGCCCCGTGAACGACAGGATAACACACTAGCGCATTAGCGCGCTGGACAAGAGCGAAAAAACAAAAAATTAGCTCTGAGATTAGGCTGTGCCTTGAAGAAACATACCGCCATCGTTATTCCTTTTTCGAGTTCGAGAAATCTTACTTTCAAAATTCGATGTAAGGTATGGCACACGGTTTGTCATGCACGTGAACAAATTCTAGTTTTATCAAAATCGATAAGATCGAGCAGGGCTACGCTCAAACAGGTTTTTTTTTCAAATAGAAAGACTGATTATAACTGGAGAAGTCGAAAGGGGTTTTCCTCTTCAAAGTACTGTGTTTCAGGCCGAATATGTTCCACGTTATCGGAGTCTGCGGCGCAATTATTCTGGCCGCCTTGCTGACTGCCCTTTGTTACGTCAGGCGAAGAAATGTATGTAATTTTTGGGGAAAGCTGTCTTCACGTGTTTTTATCACGCGTAAGAGTAGCAGTATGCAATTTCGCTCTTCTCGTGACCACTTAAATGACCACAAAAACTACAAATTGCACACTCTATGATAAAGGCAATCCCCTTTTACTTTCACTTTGAAGGCAGAGTACGCGCAGAAAACCACTGGCTGTTTTTGGATATGAATCATGGGTAGCGCCCGCTTGGGAACGTACGTATAGCTTGTTGGGTCACCAACGCATTATTGGGAAGATATGAGAGATCGAATGCTTCGAATTTCATCAAGCCCTCCGACAGCCATGTGGCATCAAATGAGAAAAGAAAGTAGCTTTCCAGTAAATGATATAGCTTAAATGAGCGGAAGTTTGTATCATTTCTTGATAAGTTACTTTCTTTTCTCATTTGATGCCAGATGGCTGTCGGAGGACCGGTCTATTTGGACGGAATTCGAGGCATTCGAACTCTCATACCTTCACAATGATGCGTTGCTGACCAATCAAACGTTACCTACAGGCCACAAAACGGCCAATGTCTCACCGTCGACTGCGTATCACGCGCTGCGCGACCGCACGCGCGTCGGAAGCGAACGAGTTTTGGCCGCCGCGCGACGAGTTTCGGCCGCCGCGCGGCTTCCGAAACGTCGCGCGGCTGTCAAAACTCGTCGCGCGGCGGCCAAAACTCGTTCGCTTCCGACGCGCGTGCGGTCGCGCAGCGCGTGGTACGCAGTCGACGGTGAGACATTGGCCGTTTTATGGCCTGTACGTTCTCAGGCGGGCCCAGCCAATAATTCGGACCCCAAGTTTTCAGCGCAAACGATGCCCCTGAATCACAGAAAACTTTGCCCATGGTCGCCCAGGTTTTGCTCTTGATCACATTCAGGCGCACCCAATTAATTTTCAGTCGAAAAGAAGGACTTTATTTGACGACCGTAATCATAACGGTGAACCACCGCTACAAAAGTGGACAGAAAAACCTGGAAAGCCTTACCGCGATCATCGGCATTCGCTCAACGACAGTGTATTCCTCTGCACATTTTCTACCATGAGAAGAAACATAACACAGATCAACTGAGCCGTTCGAAGATTAGGCAGCGCCCATAGCTAGCTCCAAGCGTCAAGTGACGCTGGGTTGTTCCACGGTCAAGGTTTGCTATTGACTCCACTCCCTAGCGAGCCGCCGGCTTGTCGCTGACTTTGACGGCTGCGCAGGTGGCTGTCACTAATATTATGAATACCATATCAGATACTGGAGAGGTCTGATTTGGCCACGATAGGCTTTCTAATCGGATACCTAGTCGAGTTGAGAGACACTTTCGCAGCAGCACGTACTGTTCCGAGAAGAACGTAGTCTATCTGAAGGGGCTAAGTGACGCAGAAAGTCAGAATTCTTGCCGCACCCCGTTTCCACGCGGCAGCACGTCGTCCACCAAGGAGCAGAGAGGAAGAGCTTTTGCGGCATCCAATTTCCCACGCAGCAGCACGCCGTCCTTCAATAGAAGCACGCCCCGCTAGCAGCGGGGTCGCACCGCTTCGATAGGAGCGGGTCTCTCCAAACAAGGATACGGTCCATATCACGGCCGCAGCAAGGGGTCATTCTTCTAGCGTTCCGCGACAGTGACATTACCCTCGCCATGGTCGACAGCGAGGGAGCTTCCCTCGCTTCCGGCCGCGGAGAAAACCCCTTCAGCGGTCGAAAATCGTCTAGAATGTGGTTTGTGATCACTTTCCAGAGGCGACCCCGATAGGCCAACTGCGCTGTCTATGAGGTGTGGCCCTTTATATGAATGGTGTGCGGCTGATCAATTGTGAAACGGTAGATCAACGAGCCCAATCGAGAGCATCGTGGCTCGTTCATAGTTCAAACTACATCGTAGTCGAATCGAAAGCGTATCGTGGTCGAGTGGAACGCGTACATGTTGCGGCACGTGCTTCTCATTTCGAAGACAATTAGGCCACGTGAAGCGCGAAAGGTACGGGCAGTATCGTCGTCCACAGCATTCTGTAGTCGAATAGAGGGCTCATCGTGGCCAAATCGTAACCGGCCGTTGTCTTTGAGCATTAACCCCGTGAGATCCTCGGATAAGACACATGCGCCAGCTATCAAGCGTTGTGTGCCAGCGCTTTAGCGTCGGCGCTCAATGCTTTAGCAACTTAAAGCTTACCGCTGGCCGTTAGCTATGGACGGAGCCTTAGTCCAAAAAACTCTGTATAAGAAAATTCAGCTCTGCGGCTGCTGACTCCTAACAGTCAGTGCTTGGATGACGTACGCAGCATTATTCACAACTTTAGAGTAGTGTGTGCATGCTCGGGAAACTGCTGCACAATATTTCTCTAGCTGACTGTTACACCGGGACCATACTTCCGCCGCGGTGATGCGTGAAAAAAAGCGGTACCGATCAAGCGCGTCTGTATTGAGCTTTGAAGGGAGTCGATCTTTTTTACAAGCACAAAGGAAGTTGACGGAGTTGGATGGAATAAGACAACGATCCGAGAATGGTTGAAACCTCCGTTTTCACCCACATTGCCGATTTTTTTCTGCTAGAGGGCAAATCGCCACGATTTTTGTCACGACGTCTTGAAAAGCGGTACCTATCTCATGGTGGCGACATGCATATTTGTTCAATGTTCCCGAAAATTTGTGATGAACGAAGACTCAATCGATCTCGGATTGAAATATCATCTTCATCCCACTCAACAGAATGCTGTTCTGCCCGTCGGAACAAACGATCCCTCAATAGAGAAACAACGCCACGATCGGTCGATACTGATTTTTCTTTCACCTCCGTTGCGGTAATATGGTTTTGGCCTTGGATCATGCAGCCGAGTGAGCCCCCTTCCGCGGCTAAGGGTGTTTGACGTCCACGGCTTTCATATATCCAACGCCGAGCACTAATGGACCAGAGGATTCCTTTTCACTTAGTGCTGAATTACGCGAATTTGTGGGTCCGAGCAGCTCTATAGAGTTATTTCAGCGTCTGAGGGCAAGGCGGCCACCACCAGCGTACAATGCGAACGCAAGTCCGGCCTTCGCAGCTCCTGACTCACAATATTTTTCGCCAGCTGTTCAGGGTATGTTTTGTAACGCTTGGTTTACTGAAAATGACAAAAAAAAAGTCGTGCATTTTAGCCACGGATCAGCCTCCCACGCCCGGATCGAGTGTCAGACTAAGTAAGACGCCGGTATGATATAAGGTAATCACTTTCCAAACAAGCTTTCACAAATTTTATCACTATCTTATACGAGCATTGCAATTTGATATGAATTCATGTATGTACATACCTTTCCTTTGATATCCATCCTTCTTTGGAATTAGCAACAGTCATCCATTGCGGTGAACCCTTTCGTGTGAATAATTTGCTAATCGAATCGTCCCAACGCGTGGCTGGTTGGCCAAGTGCTCTTTTGACATCTCGAGGGAACCAGTGAGCGATACTGGAGTGGCATGCATGAATGCGGCAGCGAGGTTCAGGGAGCGCCACGCCGCACACACGCGCCACGATTTCAATTCAAGCCGTGATGCTTGCACGTGACGTCGCGCCTTCTTACCCTGGCCGCCGAATTCATGCATGCCGCCCCTGGTACCCCACCTGTCATCCGTTCTGCGCACGACATGTCCCACCCATTTGTACTTGGCTGATTCGATGTGGATCGGCCGGTCGCGGGGTCCGGACATTTTGCGGAGATCCTATCTGCTCAGATGTCGCTGCCTCTGAATCCTTCGACTTGTACTTGGGAGAAATCCTTCCAGCGCCCTGTGCGTAGGCTTCATAGCAACACTAACCCCTTTGTTGTGAGCCCACGTCTTGCAGCTATAGCAAAAAGCCGGAAGCACGGTAGTGTAGAATAGGTGAACCTGCAGCTTGACATCGCGTATCGCAACTGAATAGATAAATTCCGGAAATTCCAACAAAAAGGGTATTATGGAGAAATTGAGCAATCCCTGAGTCTCATAATCGTTCACAACGGTTACACAACACAGGTTGAGGCTGCAAGACTTTCATTACAAATTCAAACGTCTCAAAAGTTTCGTCCGATCGTAATATCTGGCCCTTTCCGGGCAGAACGTTAAGGTCTGAAGAAGGCTCCAAGAGCCCAAAGTTAACCTGACAGGAAGTCTAGAATTTTCGGAAGTTCATTTTGGAAAACTTTTGAGACGTTTGAAGCTTTAGTGAAAAGTTTGCAGCCTCATCCTCTGTTGTGTAACCATTGTGAAAAAGGGTAATGTGATTTCAAAACTCCAGCGAAATGTCATGAAGAAAAATTGTAAATAAGACGGAGGGAGAGAAGCTTATCGTCCATCACTGGATTAGGGATCGCCGCGACTCTGCTTGGCGGGAAAAAATGCGCGCGGGATAACGAAGGGAGAGTGGCTAACGGTCGCGCAATTTTTCCCGCCGAACTGCGTCGCGGCGATCCCTCATCCAGTGACTGGCGATAACATTTGTCATGCCTAGATTGTAGCAGCAGGAATCCCATTAAATGGAGTTTGGGCCCGAAGCATCAGTTTTAAAACGCAGTCTTACCCTTGACCATTTTTAATTTGTGGCTTGTCAACTTAACTCCTTCAAAAAGTGAACAGAGCATAGAAAAAGTCGAAAAGGGATTATATGCCACCAAAAAAATTGTCAGAAATCAGCCACAACCAAAGGACGTTGGAGAATACTTTGTATCAAAAGATAAAGTGTTCCTGTGGCAATCGTTCAGAACAGTAACACAACATAACGGAACGAAACTGGATAATTACCAGGATTAAGAAAAACGAACACACCATAGACATGTGAGAGAAAACCGTGGCAAGCTGGGCGCGAAATCGATAACAGGGAGCAGACGCTCACTTTCGAAACGCTAGCTGCACCCGCCCGTAATATGTCTAAAGCTCGCCCGAGCAACGGTCGAAGCGTGACCGTAAGATGTGCACGACGAGAAAACACGTCGGAAACATGTGGAGGGTATTTATGCTGTTTGTATGGTGTTTCAAACGTTCTGAGAAGAAGTTAGGGCTCGCTAATACAACAAACTTCTCGAGTTTGAAAAAGCGGAGCAGAAATTTATGTAACCGAAACTAATAAGTTTATTGAAAAAGACTGACTATACGGTACTTCAAATTGGAAAGTACTCACTTATTTTAAAATTCTCTTGAAAGAACAGTCCCCAAATTACATATGCATATTGGGCTTTTTCGTTAATCTCCACTATTTCAGGACGCTTCTGGATGTCGGCCAGCACCATAGACTCTTGCTGACCACTAACTTCTTCAGTACTTCCTAATTCTCTACAGCGAAATTAATAAATGTTTTGCTCTAGTTAATATTGAATTGTTCCACAATTTTTCCAATTACAAAAAGATACGAGAAAAGGTGCCATCGCATCAGAGGGACAGGGGGACTTGACCATCGCACATGGACACGCTCATTTTTCCGTGCTGCTGCGCAATTATAACACCAACCAGGGGTTTTCCTCATTCTAAAATTGGGAGTTGTTGTGGATCGGAAAAATGAGCATGGACAATGGCGGTAACCATGTGCAACCCCCTGCGATAGCAGCCGACGAAAATATTGCAGCTTCAAAAACTTAACTGAAAGAACCTTGATCACAGAACCTTTACTCTTACTTATTGACTGTTGGCCCACATATGTAATGCAGCTGACGCTCACGCTCTCGAAGGGTAGTACGTCGGCCCAGCAACCAGCGAGCCTGCGGTCAATGAGATTTGCAGCCTACTTGCAGCACCTGCTGTTGCAATTCAGTCTATTCGAGCAGCTCCTTCGCCCTGTGTGCTGATTATCCCTCTGTTGTCAAATTCAAAGTCATCTTCGGACTCTGCTGATACACGTAAACGCTGCAGTTTCTTGACTACGAGCGGTCGGTTTTGAGATCAATGTGCATCAGTCTCATTGCAATTCGACCGCTCTCACTCAACCGGTGGCGAGCGTGAAGCATTGAATTTTGTGGATATTGATTCTTAGCCCACCGCTTCTTCTTCGTCTGTAGATGTATTTACGTTCGCAAGCTAGACTATACAGTCGGCATGGATCCTTTCAAACTTTTCGCTGTTATAAGTTCGATACCAAGGTGTTTATCAACCACCAACCAATAAGGTATCGCTCCAGCCGCGAAGCGGCTGGAGAGGTTTGGTTTTGCCTAGGCCTTGTGATCACTTTGATTTTTATAAAATAGTTTATAGAATCTTTGAAACTAAATTTCTGAAGATTTCCTTCTGGATATAAGCGAAGGGGTCCAGAATACACCTGCTGTCCGAATTTCAACAAAATCGGTTCACAAATAACAAAGTTGTGAGCCCGAAAGCTTAAGAAAATTTCATGGTGTGCGCCGTAGGCCGTGAGCCGTAGGCCGTAGGCCGTAGGCCGTGGGCCGTAGGCCGTGGGCCGTGGGCCGTGGGCCGTGGGCCGTGGGCCGTGGGCCGTGGGCCGTAGGCCGTCACGCTTTTCAGTTCTCACTGCTAATAGCCACTGCCAATGGTCGAAGGCAATCAACTTGGCAGACAGGTAAGTTGGTAGGGGGTGCGTAGGCTGGTAAGTGATCGATTTGTAGGTGAGTGGGGATTCTGATGGCATCATCGGGACGTCATGAAAAGTGCTTCGGGCTTCTGATGACGTCATCACGACATCGCGAAAAGTGCTTCGGGCTCCTGAGGACGTCATCACGACATCGTCAGAAGTGCTTCGGGCTCCTGATGACGTCATCGTGACGTCGTGAAAATGCTTCAGGCTTCTGTTGACGTCATTGGGACGTCGTGAAAAGTGCTTCGGGCTTCTGATGACGTCATCGGGACGTCGTGAAAAGTGCTTCGGGCTCCTCATCACGTCATCGGGACATCGTGAAAAGTGCTTCGGGCTCTTGATGACGTCATCGGGAGATCGTGAGAAATGCTTCGGGTTTCTGATGACGTCATCTGGACATCGCGAAAAGTGCTTCGGGATTCTGATGACGTCATCGTGACGTCGTCAGAAGTGCTTCGGGCTCCTGATGACGTCATCGTGACGTCGTGACAAGTGCTTCGGGCTTCTGATGACGTCATCGGAACGTCGTGAAAAGTGCTTCGGACTCCTCATGACGTCATCGGGACATCGTGAAAAGTGCTTCGGGCTCTTGATGACGTCATCGGGAGATCGTGAAAAATGCTTCGGGTTTCTGATGACGTCATCTGGACATCGCGAAAAGTGCTTCGGGCTTCTGATGACGTCATCGGGACGTCGTCAAAAGTGCTTCGGGCTTCTGATGACGTCATCGGGACGTCGTGAAAAGTGCTTCGGGCTCCTGAGGACGTCATCACGACATCGTCAGAAGTGCTTCGGGCTTCTGATGACGTCATTGGGACGTCGTGAAAAGTGCTTCGGGCTTCTGATGACGTCATCGGGACGTCGTGAAAAGTGCTTCGGGATTCTGATGACGTCAATGGGACGTCGTGAAAATTGCTTCGGGCTCCTGATGACGTCATCAGGACGTCGTCAAAAGTGCTTCGGGCTCCTGAGGACGTCATCACGACATCGTCAGAAGTGCTTCGGGTTTCTGATGACGTCATTGGGACGTCGTGAAAAGTGCTTCGGGCTTCTGATGACGTCATCGGGACGTCGTCAGAAGTGCTTCGGGCTGCTGATTACGCCATCGGGACGTCTTGAAAAGTGCGGGACTATCCTAGACGGGGGGGGGCACTCAAGATTAAAGTCAGAAATAGAATGAACGACCGATCTGTAACGCTATCAATCGAAGTATTTCTACAGAACTTCATCAACAACAATGATTGATAGCAGCATCGAACATCTTTTGTCAGGTTTTCCATTCATTTTCACGAGCGAATCGTGGGTGCCCCCCTCCCCGTCTATGATAGTCCCAAAAGTGCTTCGGGCTTCTGATGACGTCAGCGGGGCGTCGTGAAAAGTGCTTCGGGTCTCTGATGACGTCATCGGGAAGTCGTGAAAAGTGCTTCGGGCTTCTGAAGACGTCATCGGGACGTCGTGAAAAGTGCTTCGGGCTCCTGAGGACGTCATCACGACATCGTCAGAAGTGCTTCGGGCTTCTGATGACGTCAGCGGGGCGTCGTGAAAAGTGCTTCGGGCTTCTGATGACGTCACTGGGACGTCGTGAAAAGTGCTTCGGGCTTCTGATGACGTCATCGGGACGTCGTGAAAAGTGCTTCGGGCTCCTCATGACGTCATCGGGACATCGTGAAAAGTGCTTCGGGCTCCTGATGACGTCATCGTGACGTCGTGAAAATGCTTCAGGCTTCTGTTGACGTCATTGGGACGTCGTGAAAAGTGCTTAGGGCTTCTGATGACGTCATCGGGACGTCGTTAAAAGTGCTTCGGGCTCCTCATGACGTCATCGGGACATCGTGAAAAGTGCTTCGGGCTCTTGATGACGTCATCGGGAGATCGTGAGAAATGCTTCGGGTTTCTGATGACGTCATCTGGACATCGCGAAAAGTGCTTCGGGCTTCTGATGACGTCATCGTGACGTCGTCAGAAGTGCTTCGGGCTCCTGATGACGTCATCGTGACGTCGTGAAAAGTGCTTCGGGCTTCTGATGACGTCATTGGGACGTCGTGAAAAGTGCTTCCAGGCTTCTGATGACGTCATTGGGACGTCGTGAAAAGTGCTTCGGGCTTCTGATGACGTCATCGGAACGTCGTGAAAAGTGCTTCGGACTCCTCATGACGTCATCGGGACATCGTGGAAAGTGCTTCGGGCTCTTGATGACGTCATCGGGAGATCGTGAAAAATGCTTCGGGTTTCTGATGACGTCATCTGGACATCGCGAAAAGTGCTTCGGGCTTCTGATGACGTCATCGGAACGTCGTGAAAAGTGCTTCGGACTCCTCATGACGTCATCGGGACATCGTGAAAAGTGCTTCGGGCTCCTGAGGACGTCATCACGACATCGTCAGAAGTGCTTTGGGCTTCTGATGACGGCATTGGGACGTCGTGAAAAGTGCTTCGGGCTTCTGATGATGTCATCGGGACGTCGTGAAAAGTGCTTCGGGATTCTGATGACGTCACTGGGACGTCGTGAAAATTGCTTCGGGCTCCTGATGACGTCATCAGGACGTCGTCAAAAGTGCTTCGGGCTCCTGAGGACGTCATCACGACATCGTCAGAAGTGCTTCGGGTTTCTGATGACGTCATTGGGACGTCGTGAAAAGTGCTTCGGGCTTCTGATGACGTCATCGGGACGTCGTCAGAAGTGCTTCGGGCTGCTGATTACGCCATCGGGACGTCTTGAAAAGTGCGGGACTATCCTAGACGGGGGCACTCAAGATTAAAGTCAGAAATAGAATGAACGACCGATCTGCAACGCTATCAATCGAAGTATTTCTACAGAACTTCATCTACAACAATGATTGATAGCAGCATCGAACATCTTTTGTCAGGTTTTCCATTCATTTTCACGAGCGAATCGTGGGTGCCCCCCTCCCCGTCTATGATAGTCCCAAAAGTGCTTCGGGCTTCTGATGACGTCAGCGGGGCGTCGTGAAAAGTGCTTCGGGTCTCTGATGACGTCATCGGGACGTCGTGAAAAGTGCTTCGGGCTTCTGAAGACGTCATCGGGACGTCGTGAAAAGTGCTTCGGGCTCCTGAGGACGTCATCACGACATCGTCAGAAGTGCTTCGGGCTTCTGATGACGTCAGCGGGGCGTCGTGAAAAGTGCTTCGGGCTTCTGATGACGTCATCGGGACGTCTTGAAAAGTGCGGGACTATCCTAGACGGGGGGGGGCACTCAAGATTAAAGTCAGAAATGGAATGAACGACCGATCTGTAACGCTATCAATCGAAGTATTTCTACAGAACTTCATCAACAACAATGATTGATAGCAGCATCGAACATCTTTTGTCAGGTTTTCCATTCATTTTCACGAGCGAATCGTGGGTGCCCCCCTCCCCGTCTATGATAGTCCCAAAAGTGCTTCGGGCTTCTGATGACGTCAGCGGGGCGTCGTGAAAAGTGCTTCGGGCTTCTGATGACGTCATCCGGACATCGCGAAAAGTGCTTCGTGCTTCTGATGACGTCATCGGGACGTCGTCAAAAGTGCTTCGGGCTTCTGATGACGTCAGCGGGGCGTCGTGAAAAGTGCTTCGGGCTTCTGATGACGTCATCGGGACGTCTTGAAAAGTGCGGGACTATCCTAGACGGGGGGGGGCACTCAAGATTAAAGTCAGAAATGGAATGAACGACCGATCTGTAACGCTATCAATCGAAGTATTTCTACAGAACTTCATCAACAACAATGATTGATAGCAGCATCGAACATCTTTTGTCAGGTTTTCCATTCATTTTCACGAGCGAATCGTGGGTGCCCCCCTCCCCGTCTATGATAGTCCCAAAAGTGCTTCGGGCTTCTGATGAAGTCAGCGGGGCGTCGTGAAAAGTGCTTCGGGCTTCTGATGACGTCATCTGGACATCGCGAAAAGTGCTTCGGGCTTCTGATGACGTCATCGGGACGTCGTCAAAAGTGCTTCGGGCTTCTGATGACGTCATCGGGACGTCGTGAAAAGTGCTACGGGCTTCTGATGACGTCATCACGACATCGTCGAAAAGTGCTTCGGGCTTCTGATGACGTCATCTGGACATCGCGAAAAGTGCTTCGGGATTCTGATGACGTCATCGGGACGTCGTCAGAAGTGCTTCGGGCTGCTGATTACGCCATCGGGACGTCTTGAAAAGTGCGGGACTATCCTAGACGGGGGGGGGGCACTCAAGATTAAAGTCAGAAATGGAATGAACGACCGATCTGTAACGCTATCAATCGAAGTATTTCTACAGAACTTCATCAACAACAATGATTGATAGCAGCATCGAACATCTTTTGTCAGGTTTTCCATTCATTTTCACGAGCGAATCGTGGGTGCCCCCCTCCCCGTCTATGATAGTCCCAAAAGTGCTTCGGGCTTCTGATGAAGTCAGCGGGGCGTCGTGAAAAGTGCTTCGGGCTTCTGATGACGTCATCTGGACATCGCGAAAAGTGCTTCGGGCTTCTGATGACGTCATCGGGACGTCGTCAAAAGTGCTTCGGGCTTCTGATGACGTCATCGGGACGTCGTGAAAAGTGCTTCGGGCTCCTGAGGACGTCATCACGACATCGTCAGAAGTGCTTCGGGTTTCTGATGACGTCATTGGGACGTCGTGAAAAGTGCTTCGGGCTTCTGATGACGTCATCGGGACGTCGTCAGAAGTGCTTCGGGCTGCTGATTACGCCATCGGGACGTCTTGAAAAGTGCGGGACTATCCTAGACGGGGGGGGCACTCAAGATTAAAGTCAGAAATAGAATGAACGACCGATCTGTAACGCTATCAATCGAAGTATTTCTACAGAACTTCATCAACAACAATGATTGATAGCAGCATCGAACATCTTTTGTCAGGTTTTCCATTCATTGTCACGAGCGAAACGTGGGTGCCCCCCTACCCGTCTATGATAGTCCCAAAAGTGCTTCGGGCTTCTGATGACGTCAGCGGGGCGTCGTGAAAAGTGCTTCGGGTCTCTGATGACGTCATCGGGACGTCGTGAAAAGTGCTTCGGGCTCCTGAGGACGTCATCACGACATCGTCAGAAGTGCTTCGGGCTTCTGATGACGTCAGCGGGGCGTCGTGAAAAGTGCTTCGGGCTTCTGATGACGTCAGCGGGGCGTCGTGAAAAGTGCTTCGGGCTTCTGAAGACGTCATCGGGACGTCGTGAAAAGTGCTTCGGGCTCCTGAGGACGTCATCACGACATCGTCAGAAGTGCTTCGGGCTTCTGATGACGTCAGCGGGGCGTCGTGAAAAGTGCTTCGGGCTTCTGATGACGTCATCGGGACGTCTTGAAAAGTGCGGGACTATCCTAGACGGTGGGGGGGGCACTCAAGATTAAAGTCAGAAATGGAATGAACGACCGATCTGTAACGCTATCAATCGAAGTATTTCTACAGAACTTCATCAACAACAATGATTGATAGCAGCATCGAACATCTTTTGTCAGGTTTTCCATTCATTTTCACGAGCGAATCGTGGGTGCCCCCCTCCCCGTCTATGATAGTCCCAAAAGTGCTTCGGGCTTCTGATGACGTCAGCGGGGCGTCGTGAAAAGTGCTTCGGGTCTCTGATGACGTCATCAGGACGTCGTGAAAAGTGCTTCGGGCTTCTGAAGACGTCATCGGGACGTCGTGAAAAGTGCTTCGGGCTCCTGAGGACGTCATCACGACATCGTCAGAAGTGCTTCGGGCTTCTGATGACGTCAGCGGGGCGTCGTGAAAAGTGCTTCGGGCTTCTGATGACGTCAGCGGGGCGTCGTGAAAAGTGCGGGACTATCCTAGACGGGGGGGGGCACTCAAGATTAAAGTCAGAAATGGAATGAACGACCGATCTGTAACGCTATCAATCGAAGTATTTCTACAGAACTTCATCAACAACAATGATTGATAGCAGCATCGAACATCTTTTGTCAGGTTTTCCATTCATTTTCACGAGCGAATCGTGGGTGCCCCCTCCCGTCTATGATAGTCCCAAAAGTGCTTCGGGCTTCTGATGACGTCAGCGGGGCGTCGTGAAAAGTGCTTCGGGTCTCTGATGACGTCATCAGGGACGTCGTGAAAGTGCTTCGGGCTTCTGGAAGACGTCATCGGGACGTCGAAAAGTGCTTCGGGCTCCTGAGGACGTCATCACGACATCGTCAGAAGTGCTTCGGGCTTCTGATGACGTCAGCGGGGCGTCGTGAAAAGTGCTTCGGGCTTCTGATGACGTCAGCGGGGCGTCGTGAAAGTGCGGGACTATCCTAGACGGGGCACTCAAGATTAAAGTCAGAAATGGAATGAACGACCGATCTGTAACGCTATCAATCGAAGTATTTCTACAGAACTTCATCAACAACAATGATTGATAGCAGCATCGAACATCTTTTTATCAGGATTTCCATTAATTTTCATGAGCGAATCGTGGGTGCCCCCCTCCCCGTCTATGATAGTCCCAAAAGTGCTTCGGGCTTCTGATGACGTCAGCGGGGCGTCGTGAAAAGTGCTTCGGGCTTCTGATGACGTCATCGGGACGTCTTGAAAAGTGCGGGACTATCCTAGACGGGGGGGGCACTCAAGATTAAAGTCAGAAATGGAATGAACGACCGATCTGTAACGCTATCAATCGAAGTATTTCTACAGAACTTCATCAACAACAATGATTGATAGCAGCATCGAACATCTTTTGTCAGGTTTTCCATTCATTTTCACGAGCGAATCGTGGGTGCCCCCCTCCCCGTCTATGATAGTCCCAAAAGTGCTTCGGGCTTCTGATGACGTCAGCGGGGCGCCGTGAAAAGTGCGGGACTATCCTAGACGGGGGGGGCACTCAAGATTAAAGTCAGAAATGGAATGAACGACCGATCTGTAACGCTATCAATCGAAGTATTTCTACAGAACTTCATCAACAACAATGATTGATAGCAGCATCGAACATCTTTTGTCAGGTTTTCCATTCATTTTCACGAGCGAATCGTGGGTGCCCCCCTCCCCGTCTATGATAGTCCCAAAAGTGCTTCGGGCTTCTGATGAAGTCAGCGGGGCGTCGTGAAAAGTGCTTCGGGCTTCTGATGACGTCATCTGGACATCGCGAAAAGTGCTTCGGGCTTCTGATGACGTCATCGGGACGTCGTCAAAAGTGCTTCGGGCTTCTGATGACGTCATCGGGACGTCGTGAAAAGTGCTTCGGGCTCCTGAGGACGTCATCACGACATCGTCAGAAGTGCTTCGGGCTTCTGATGACGTCAGTGGGACGTCGTGAAAAGTGCTTCGGGCTTCTGATGAAGTCAGCGGGGCGTCGTGAAAAGTGCTTCGGGCTTCTGATGACGTCATCGGGACGTCGTGAAAAGTGCTTCGGGCTTCTGAAGACGTCATCGGGACGTCGTGAAAAGTGCTTCGGGCTTCTGAAGACGTCATCGGGACGTCGTGAAAAGTGCTTCGAGCTCCTGAGGACGTCATCACGACATCGTCAGAAGTGCTTCGGGCTTCTGATGACGTCAGCGGGGCGTCGTGAAAAGTGCTTCGGGCTTCTGATGACGTCATCGGGACGTCTTGAAAAGTGCGGGACTATCCTAGACGGTTGGGGCACTCAAGATTAAAGTCAGAAATGGAATGAACGACCGATCTGTAACTCTATCAATCGAAGTATTTCTACAGAACTTCATCAACAACAATGATTGATAGCAGCATCGAACATCTTTTGTCAGGTTTTCCATTCATTTTCACGAGCGAATCGTGGGTGCCCCCCTCCCCGTCTATGATAGTCCCAAAAGTGCTTCGGGCTTCTGATGACGTCAGCGGGGCGTCGTGAAAAGTGCTTCGGGTCTCTGATGACGTCATCGGGACGTCGTGAAAAGTGCTTCGGGCTTCTGAAGACGTCATCGGGACGTCGTGAAAAGTGGTTCGAGCTTCTGCTGACGGCATCGGGACGTCGTGGAAACCCGGAGAGTGGGCGGGTGCTCGGGACCCATTGCTGGTCATCCGAGAAATTGTGCAGGACACCCCGTAGAGTGATTAGGAGTCCCGGACCCGTCACTGGTCATCCGGAAATTTGTGCAGGTTACCCAAAAGAATGAGCAAGAGTTTTGAGCTTTGCGCTAGCCGTCTGAGATAGTGTGCTGGATGCATCGGAATTTGCGAAGGAGTCCGAGAACGCCTTGAAAAACTTTTTTTAAAGTGTGCTGATGACAAGCATAGCGTGCAGAAAGCTTGAGATATTATGTAGGTCATGTCGCCAGGCTGCTCTTCTGTTTCGTAACGCGCTTAATCTATTCACCCAACCCCATTTTGAGTGCTCGCTCATTCTTCTTCACCAGCCTACTGTTTTTTTCTGCAATAAATGGTACTTGCTTATCAGCATCTAAGTTCAAAAACAAATTGTTAGAGCTATCTCCATTCGCAGCTCAGCAGAGCTTTTTCATATCAGATTCATGGAATCGAAGCGGCTGTTCTGCGAAGGAATGGGGCGGAGGAAACGAAATAATGAGTATGGAAAACTGCTTTGTTCCACTAATGTGAAAGTGTCCAAATGGAATGGAAGGTAGTTTCTGACTGTGCAGGTTTTGAGTTATGTAGTTTCATTCGCAAGCGAAGAACTGCGGGCAGATTCTGCATCCGGCTGTAGGCCAGCAGGCTTTCATGATTATCGACCGGGCTGGCTACGTCTGAGCGACCAACTATCACCGGGGCCTAAGGCCCCTGTCAGAGTTGGTTGAGAGAATCACCGTGGCCGACCCGTTCGATACGAATGAAAAACATGAAGGTTGCAAATAACACCCGGTGTAGCCAGCTGTGGCTGACGCGATCAACATGAATGAATTATGTAAAACGATATCATGGATATCACTCATTTATTAGCTTATATCATGTGAACATCGGTCGCGCAAGCCACATCGGGTGATTTTCCTGAGATAGTTTTATAACAGGTTGGGTCATTGATTCTTGTGATCACAGACAAGATAAACAGAGCACACTTGTGAAGCGTCGAGCCAGAGGTGACCCGAAGAACACGCCGTCCCCATTGTGTATGGACGCAAACTCATCACGCGCGGTGATTTTCACGCCTAGTTGTGTTGTTTTCAAATTCAATCGTGCGTAACTTCCATCTTTTTTAGTTTCTCCTTGCTAGTGAACTGACTTTTTATTATTTGTCTTTTGGCCTAAGTATTTATAGTATGACGCTTCAGGGGTCGTATTCGCCAATAGCCCGCCGAGGGAAGTGGAAGGGATGAAAACGCGCGAGGCAGAAGAACGGGTCAATCTGTTTAACACTCTGCAAGATGAAAATGCAAACTGTGTTACGGATTGATATCGCTGCGAAAATATAAAAATTCTATGGCGAAACGGCCACGTTCAGCAAAGCAATGCGAAAAACTCCGGCGGTCGCGAGGGAAGCCAAGCGGACGAGAGGTGGCCGTAGAGCGCGCGTTTTGTACTGAACATTCACCTCTTCTTCCCTTCGACTTCCGTGCGGGTCAATGGCGAATACGACCCCAGGAACCACAATCGCTCGGCCGTTTCATAGAATTGTTTAAAGATTACAGATTGTGTCTAATGGAAAAGAGAGTAAAGAAATACGAAAAACATGGTAGTTATGGTCTCACTGTCAACTTGAGTCTGGTGAAAAACGATGCGAGATCATTGCTGCTCTCTGTGTGGGGTTAGCTACACTAGCGGCCAGTAGGGTTTCGATCGCGTGCGACGATCTACCCTAGTAACCAAGTCCATTTACTAGGTTAAATCGTGCAAGAAGACTGCATGCGCGTTATAGTTGTACAATTTCGCAAAAAAAAATGTCGAACGAACGAAAAATGAAAAAATTTCGTTCGACGAGATTTCGAACGAACGGATTCTGAGAAAAATTTCGTTCGACGAATTTTTGAACGAACGAAAAAAATTTCGAAAAATCTTTCGAAAAATTTTCGAAAATTTCGTTCGTGTACAGCTATAATGCGTATCATCCTTTTTTCTCGGCTAGGAGAAAATAGGAAATTTAACGTTAGCGCGGATATCTCATAGTCAGATTTTCAAAAATCATCTACAAGCAAAGAATCAGTTCCATTTACAGCTTTTATAACCGCACAGGGTTTCTAGAAATGACATGCAGTATCTAATGAAACAATTCTCTACATTTCTCCGAAATTTGATTCATTGAGCATGTGATAACCGTGCAGCTTTACTTGACCTTTTATTGGATTGGAAATATGTTCTCGGGGATTTTTTAAAAGGGCTTTATTTGAATGATTTGTTTGTTATTTAGCAAAGTGTCTGCACTCATGAGAAAGGATTTTTTACGGTCAACAAAACTGTGATACTTGTTTTTCCATATGACTTTATTTTTTCTATTTTTCAAGGTTGGAAATCGAATACATGGGAGGCGGAAATCAGCAATTTCGACACCTAATTTTCTTCGCTTTTCGTCGCGGTCAAAAAGACCTGGGGCCACCCTCTTCCTTCTTTGCTTCATATTGACGCAAAACACCATTTCTCATCTACCGTGACAAATCGGTACAGAAAGCGCTGTTTAAGACCGCATGTTGCTCGATGGCAGGCGAGGTGCTGAGCAGCGATTTAAAGACGATTTTCTTCATTAACTTCGTTAGGCTCGAAAGGCTCCTAGGCTTTGAAGGTTTCGGCAACTCCTATTCAGTGAAGACGGTTGAGGATGGTCCTATGATCGCAGCTCATTTTTTCAGCTAATTCACGACTTGTTTGGCGTCAATATTCCTTATAGGCTCAGGACACCCAGGAAATTATTTTTTAAGGGTTTATCCTTATCTTGCAGAGAGTCACACTCTGATCACATTGGTATTTCTAAAATCGTCCAAGACCCCTGCAAACGGAGATATGGCTCCTTGAAATTGCCTGTATTTTGAGGGCGAAAATTTGGTGGACGAGTTGCCTCAGGCCTGTATTTCTCTTGATTCGCATTCGCGACACGATAGCAAAACAGGATGAGGAGATAGATCGCAAAGGGAGTGGAGAACGACCACTCGGTTGAAAATCATCTATCCATCTAGCAGCTCTTGAGATCGAAAATCAGGTAGGGGCCGAGCCTGTGGTGGTGGCTGAAGAGGGTCGGGCCCGTAGTGGTCGCTTATATCTCGCCTATTTGGAGGAATTGAGCTCTCGCATTTGGCACGTGTTATACAGGAGGGGTCTTCTACACAATTACACGAAAATCTCAAAATTCATATCTGAGGGTGCACTGTGCCTTTATAAAGCGCTCATTGGATTCTGCACGTAGTCCGCTGTGAGACTTCGAGGTCGAAGTTATAGTTTTTGAATTTCGCTGACCATTTTTGTTTTTTTGGTAGCAAACTTCGCAAACCCCAAGTTTTTTTGACTGTGATGAAAAACGGAGAAAAGTAGGTGATGAAAACGCTGCTCTTTCCAAGCCTTAAAAAATAGGAAAAAATTAAATTTTACGAAAAAAATAAATAACACTGTTAAATAGCAGAAAAAGCACTCTCTATTAAATACAAACACTTTGCCAAACAATCAAAATTAATCTAATTAAAGCTCTTTGAAAAAAAAAACCGAACGAACTTTTTTCCGAACCCAATTCTAAGGGCATTGCAAGCGCAAACCTACGAATGCGCCTAAATGTAGCAACAAATATACCTATGTAATTGATGCTACATTTAAGCGCATTGTATTTGTATTGCAAGTACAGTTGTGACAGAAAATGAAACTTTCCATTACCGACTAAATTAGCAAATGCTAAGCAGAGCTAACAATATAGATTGTAACAGTATAGATTGGCAATTGTAACAATATAGATTGGCAGTCAAATAAATAAATATGCAGTGCTAAGAAACTGCGATCAAAATCCTTTCACAAAGAAGGTCTGGATGTCCTACAAGTTTTCGAACATTTGAAGGCAGTGTTATAATACTGCTATTCCGAAGTCTCATAGGTTTGAAATAATCTTTATATCTTCTGTTGGAGACTTCCTCGTTCAAGACGTTTACTGGCTAGCTTTCGGTTTTTAAACACTTCGTCAGGCCTGTAATATTGCACACGAATAACAATGAAATACAACAATGCGACATCACTAACGTAACGACCCGGCTGCAACAAGAATTACAGCCCTTGCGACCGTTTGATTGTTGCAGCCGGGTTGTTAGGTTAGTGATGTCGTATTGTTGTATTTCATTGTTATTTGTGTGCAATTTACAGGCCTGGCGAAAGCTTTAATAACCGAAAGCAAGCCAGTAAACGTTTCGAACGAGGAAGTCTCTAACAGAAGATAGAGAGATCGTTTACGAAAAGTTTGAACAGAAAGCAGCGTTCATGATACACTTTCGATATCACCACGGTTTGCAAAAGGTCTGGTGCCCCATATAGGAAGGCATGCTAAAAAAGAAGACAGAAGCGGCGTTTCTATACTAATATGGACCCTCCCATACTTACGTTGACTTTAGAGCGTGGAGGAATTGACCGCTATGGAGGACGATATCTACCAATACAATCAAGCTGTTTAGCTCACTTATCAGTACCTCCTTGACTTGAATATTTCCTGCTATCGCAACCTCGAGTGTTCATTTGTTCACATCGATGGGCGGAAAGGGGGCATGAGGCGTTTCGGTAACTTCGAAACGTTTGTTTCCTGCGGTCAATTTGCCATTCCTGACTCGTTTTCCGCCGTTCTTTTGACACTAGGAGCCTAGAATCCTCATCGCGTTCCATTTTTTTCTGGAAAGTCACCTGGGATGATCATCGTGAACGCTGCCTTTAAAGGCAGCAGACAAGTTTGCAAATGGTATCGAATTTATGACATAAATCGAAGGTACGGAGCTGGTAGTGTGGGAAACTAACAAAAAAAAACGAAGAAAACTGAATGCAAACAGAGAAATAACTATTGTTTTTGTTATGAGATGAAAGCGGACGAGTTAGGCCTATTTTACACTTCCATCGCTGATCGCCGCGATGACATGATTTGGGCGGTCGCGTATTCCGACCACTGAAGAGGCGGTAGAGACGCGAGAGGAGCGTGGGAGGAGCGAGGTTCTTGATTGTACGCCACATGAGGCGAGTGACAACCCACTGACTGCGTCTCTCCCTTCTCTCCCGCCTCTTCAGGGTTTGGAATACACGACGGCCACCACCAGCATGATTTGAACACAGATCGATGTGCGACGCGATTTCGATCGATGCTCATGGTTATTATTCCATCGCGCAGAGCGGCGATTTAACTCTGAAAAAGGCCTTACAATGCAGCACGCCCGCGCGGCTGCAACCGGGGTTCGGCGTGAGGTGTGATGTATCACGGAGAGGGGGGTCGGACCCGTCGACATCCGGTGGGAATCTTTAAAGGCTTGTCGACTTGTGACGAAAACTTCCTGTCGCGTGCATATAAAGTATATGTCAGGCCTATAGTGGAATCAGGTACTTCAGTGTTCTATCCATGCAGAAAGAATGATATTCGACATTTGGAAAAAGTCCAAGATAGTTTCACTCGTAAAGTTTTCTTGAGACGAAATGGATTCTCATACACTAGAGTACCTGGGCCCATTAGGCGGAATCACGAATTATCATTGCATTCACTGGAGTCAAGACGCAAGAGAAATGGCGTGGGCATGATTTTTAGATTTGCAAGGGGAAAGGTAAAAACTGACAAATCGAAATTTTTTTGCTGCATGGCATCTAGAACGCGGGGTAGCTCGGAGAAAATCTCGTATGGTGTACCCAAAACTAGTCTTCGGTTGAACAGCTTTACCTGTGAAGCTGGGTCCACTTTCGCTTCTCTGAAACTAAATATCCAAACTGTCCCTAATTCTTTTCTATCATTTAAACGCAAGGTTTCAAATATTATACCGTCCTGGTACAATTTCACTTTGTCCTCTAGTATTTTTCTTTGCTCTTCGCCTGTACAGGTCATAAAACGGCCAAAGTCTCACCGTCGACTGCGTACCACGCGCTGCGCGACCGCACGCGCGTCGGAAGCAGACGAGTTTTGGCCGCCGCGCGACGAGTATCGGCCGCCGCGCGGAGGCCGAAACGTCGCGCGGCGGCCGCAACTCGTCGCGCGGCGGCCAAAACTCGTCTGCTTCCGACGTGCTTGCGGTCGCGCAGCGCGTGGTACACAGTCGACGGTGAGACTTTGGCCGTTTTATGGCCTGTATGTATATCATGCCTACCTTATGTAGCAAAAATAAATATTAATATATCATGGAATTTTGAGTGCGTTTTTGCACCCAGATAGTCAATTACTAAATGTAGTTTTCATGCCTGAAACCGCACCTATGTGTCCTCAGGGCATGAAAAATGTCTCCACTGTATGTAGCGCTTTTCGGATTGAAGCTGCATCCATAAAATTTCGAGGGCGTTTTCACACGCGGATAGCTAATCACTAAATGTGGTTTTCATGCCTGAAACCGCACCTATATGCCCTGAGGGCACTAATGAATGTTGAGCCATTGAACAAACATTTAGTGTCTTTGTCTTAGGAGAGTTGTCTTTATCTGATTTCGTGGAAAACATTTATTTATTGCATTACTAGGATTAATTGATACAATCGATGCATCAATGCAGCCTTTATCTGAAAATTTGTGCACTATAAAAAACTACGAAGTGAGGACCTCCCCCCTACCCCGGTAGTCGCCAACACTTTTTCACAGGGGGGGGGGGGGCGAGCAAACCGCTTGACTAGGGTGGGGGGTGGGACCAATGTTGGGTTGTATCCCACCTCGCGCCGTAGCCTGGCTGTAACAGAGAATATTAACGACAGAACGGCGGAGATAGCGATAGGCTCTTACAGCCTGTACTAGAACGCTCCCCTCGTCGCAAGCATAAAAACCAGCTAAAGATAGCCGGACTCGTTTTCGATACCTTCAAGAAGGTTTCAGGTCGTTGAACGCGATGGGTAAATGAGGGTTCGCGCTTGTTAGGGAGTGAATGGCGATCAAAATAGGTAAGCCTTCACCCCTTTGGGTCAAATGCTATTTTAGTGGATCAATTGTTTTTTTTCTGTTTCCTGAGGTCCCGATTGTGTCGTTACCTCTGATATGCATGTGATATTCGTGTCATGTTTGCCTACATATTTTTGATTAATACGAGTTCCACTAATCACTAATTTTATCCAGCCTTACATGTGGATAAGTAGGTCTTGGTGTTGCTGGAGGGCCTACGAAGTTGGTACCAGGAGCCGTTTAAAGGCACAGAACACCCAGAAAATTATTTTTCAGTTTTTTTGCTGATCTTGGAGTGGGTCACATGCTGATCACAGTGGTATGTCTGAAATCGTCCAAGACCACTTATGAACAGAGTTATGGCCCCTTGAAAATGCCTATATTTTGAGGGTGAAAATTTGGTGGACAAGTTGTCTCGAGCCTGTATTTCTCTTCATTCGCAATCGTTGCGCGAGAGCGAGCCAGGATAAGGAGACAGTCCGGCAATGGACTGAAGAACACGACGTGGTGGAAATTCACCAATCCATCTAGCCGCTACCGAGTTCGGAAATCTGGTAGGGGGTCGGGCCTGTGGTGGTGAGCGAAGGGGGTCGGGCCTGTGGTGGTCGCTCATATCTCGCTTATTTGGAGCAATTGAGATCTCGTACTTGGCAGGTGTTATATAGGAGGGGTCTACTCCACAACAGAGTAAAAATCACAAAATCGATGTCTGAGGGTGCACTGTGCCTTTAATACCATATATTCGGCATGCAGAGTTGGCCTCCAACTGCCGTTCGCCACCATGCGCTCTCACTTCGCCTACCCACATCGTTAACCCCGTGCCTTCCTCCGCCCGACACGTTGCATGCCCCAGGCATCGAGCGTTATGCGCCAGCGTCTGAGATCTGGCGCGCGACGCTCTAGCGACTTGACGCTTGCTCCTAGTCGTTGGCTATGGACGGAGCCATTGAGACTATTAATAAGAGGTGTGGTATTCGTTGTCGCTGTCATGCGAGTACATTATCGATTGACTGAAGATGTAGGATCGCGGGTAAGAGATGAGTTGGGTAACGTAGCGAATAAATGTGAAAAGAATGCCGTCCTGGGTCAAGTTAGGACCGCGGTCACATTTTCAGGTATTCATAAACAGTAAGAGGGAGTGCAGAAAGTCCGACATGGGATTGTCGAAAGGAACAGAAAATCTTGGTTGCATACCATCATCATCTGAGAAAACGGTCAAAACTGGTCGGCCAGTATATTGGCTTTTTCATGATCATTCGCAATACCGCTGTTCCCGACTTTCAAGTTTTCAAAATGAGTGCTTTCCGTTAGCTTGCGTTTCATAACCCTGAAAAATCGTTGTTTCTCTCCCGATTCTTCAACTTGTTTTTCGACGCTTCGGTTGCATTTTTTGAGGTGGAATAGTTGAAGCATTCAACTCCATTCCCACCTGATTTGGCGTAACTAAAAACAGTGCTCATGTGATGACATATTCTGAAGGTACTGAGGCACGTTGGCCCTAGTGGGGTAGAATTATGAGCAAGGAACAAGCATATTCAAGTGCTGTAGTATTGCCAAAAACATTCGATATTTTTCATCAACATTTGAGACTGAATCAAAGGAGGTAATACAAGCAACGCTGAATAGATAACCAGATACTGCGGAATAGTCGCATTTGGAAAACGGTTTTCTTGTGACTGGCTAATTTGTAATCCCAGATGCCACTTTGACAAATTTGACGAGAAAATGATCGCTTTGGCCAATAGGAGTGCGAGCTAACACATTTTGCAGAATTTTTTGATTGTCAAAAAACAAGAAATCGCGAATATTGTTTCCTCTCGTAGTTTCTTTGATATACTGGTCAAATTAATGACGAACCAACATTTCAGCAGACAAACTGATAACTGATATTCAACTGCAGTATTCCAGATTTTCAATCAATAGTGCGGAGGTTGAACTCACCTATTGCAACGACAGGGAACTTACAGACAGACAAGTCGCTTATGACTAGTTAATTGTTCTGTGTGGTGAAGATTGCATAATGGAGGTCGGTAAACGAGAATGAGTCTGAGGGAACTGTTTTGAAAGAAAACGTCAAGAGCTATGACGTCGTAACCTTTATCGATCGGCTCTCAGAAAACTACCGAGTAAGAAAGCGAGCTGCGGAAAAAAATTGCGACCCCCGATTCACGCGATGGAAATTGTAGACCCAACAAGAATGAAAAATAGTGAATTAAAATGTGAAGGAGAAACTTCGCAGACGAACAGTCGAATGAATGAATGTAAAACTAGTTTTGCAGAAGATGCATGGCGGAAATCGAACCCGCATCACCAGCGTATCCCCCATGGCCCTCGATAAGGAAGGCTCCCACATTGCGAACCATGCCGATATGGGTTCTTTGTTGTGGTCTGTGGCAGGATTAATCTCCTCACCCTAAGGCTTCGACAAGCACCCCTCTGAGGCAGAAATCAGCGGTTGGAAAATTCAACCGGATATCGCTCCGAACGAAATCGCGGTCGCCCAAATAGATAGTTGCTTTTCGCTCGGAGAGGACGGACAGCGCCGCTCGCATTGATCTTCGGGTCCGCTTCGAGAGTTGAGCTGGTAGTATGGAAAGCTAACAGAAAACCGACGAGAACTGGATGCGGATAAAGAAATAACGGTTTCTTGTTGTCGAGTGAAAGTGGACGAGTTACACCGCAGCGTGCCCGCTCGGCTGAAAAAGCGCAGCCATTGATAAAGTGGTTGTGATAGCAAAGGTATTAAAACTTTGAGGCTTGTAACTTTTGAAAGCTTCAGCAACTATCCGAATTGATCGTATTCGACTAATCAATCTGAACGAGTTTGTATTGGGGGTGGGGACTACAAAGCGAATGGGCGGAGGCTGCAGAGCTTTTCGATTTGATATGGCTCAAGTGTGGTAGTTTTGGCTCGTTTTTGTCGCTTCCAGTGGCGTGAGCGTTCTAGTTGGAGCCATACTACCCTAGTAATGTCGTTGTATTAACGGCTTTTTCGAGCGTGTATGCTACCTTTAACTTTTGCAGCTAAAAAACAGCAACATGGAGAAGTCATAGATGTGGTAATTTGACTTTAATAAGTCAATCAGTATAAATATCACATAATCAGCATAGCATTAGCCAATTAAACACTGGAACGAATGAGCCGGTGTCACTGTTTTATGATGACATGTACTCATTGAGCGTGCGAAACGCATCGCTCTTTTGTTTTCAGTAACACATTTGGAATCGTTCCTACTCAATGAGCGAAGAAATCAGACGATACTTGCCTCGAGCAGCACCAAATAGGAGTCGGAGCCTCCAGACAGTTCGGATCGTTCACCCAAACTCCGACTCACAGCTGTTGCTGCCCGGGCTCCTCCAGTGCGCCCGGACAGTAACAGGAGCTGTAAAACAGATTGAGAGAGCCACCCGAACTGTTAGTCTGCTCAGGGTCAAGAATAGCCTGAAAAGGTGGCTGCTTACAATAAAAGTTTTTTGATGTTTTTGAGTGCAATGCCTAACTCAGGAAAAAAGAGGTGAGGCGGTCGCCGTTGTTCTGTAAGGCATGTATACAAGTGTAGCGGTTGCCGCCATAGTCTACATGAATCGAAGGGACCACAAGCCAGCCCACGGCAGTCGTCAATTTTAGTTGTTTTTCTTCGCTTTATGTGTTTGCTACAGGGTTTATCAGGTGACCATTGTGGAGAAATCACATAAAAGTCTAATCTTGTCCACGAATATAACATAAGCACCACTTATCCATGCTCTTAGCACACGCTTACTAGCAAATACATGCATAAAATGGGCTAGACAAAGCTCCCAGAAATGGTTTCTTGGTGCAGTTGAATCTTATCGATAAAGTATCCAGCTGCGATTCCTAGAATGAAGACTGTGAGCGGCGTACTATAGTTAGTGTCCACTATAAAAAACGGTATTCTAGTTTTCTAGGTTTTCGAGTAGGCAAGTTTACGAAGGAGTGGACAATAGAGAGAAGCTCCCATATAACTCCCGAATATCGGGGAAAAACTGTTGAAAAAACTTGTTGAACATTTATTTACGCATGCTGGTCTGCTCTGTGCACTGCGGAAAAACGTTAAATCAAAAGTCGCGGATGTTTTCAGCTTTGAAATTCTTAGGTAAGTGACAATCTTCTTTTCTGTTTCGTGTACCAAAAACTCTTAAAGAATAGGATGGTCCAATGCATATGCTTCGGTGTTAAAATCTTTCGCTAAAAAGTGTTCAAAATTCGGCCTATGTACCCCTGGTGAAAGGAACGCAGGACAGCTGTTATATGACCTGGGCGTGGATGGGCCACGAGATTTTCACCCACTTCCTGGCGATTTTCCGCATCTACACTTCTTAGAGGGACCTAAGCTCACGTTTCCGCCAAAAAAAAACTTTTCCATCGTAAACACACGACTTTTCCATATCCTAAACGTTGGAGGCCCTCAAGATTCAAGTTAGAAATCCCCAGGCCGTCCAATAATCCCTGTTCGAAAATTTTCAAAATTCTATAATTTTCCTCAGAAGTGTTATAATGACAGGCAAGTGTAAGAACCTTCTAGAAGGTTCTCCAAAGTTCTACGCTAGGGGTATATAAGGCGCAGTCACTGCGTTTAGCTACCAGTACAAGCTAAATTGGACCAAGGTCGGATTTGTACGTTCGTGTACTACGAGTGGCTGCTGATCAACGACACGGGCACCGCGGTCGCCAACATCTGCAGAGCGTGCCTCGAGGACAGGGAGCACAGCGGGAGGCCTTCTACGGTGGATGATGACGAAGTCCGTCGCTGTATCAAGGAGAAGTCGGAAGCTACCACCCGTGAACTGGCGATGACGCTCGGCTGCAGCAAGTCCACCATCCACAATCGACTCAACTTACTCGGCTACCACAAAGTTCTGGCCCGCTGGATCCCCCACCGTCTGACGGACGCCAACAAGCAGAGCCGCGTGGCCGTCTGCCAGTCCCTCCTCCTTCGTCCGCATCGCAAGGAGTTTCTCGAGGACCTGGTCACTGGGGATGAGAGCAGGGTCCTCTACGACAACGTTGCCCGCCGTGCCGTCTGGATCCCGTGCGGAAAAGGGCCGCCGACGACGCCGAAAGCCGACCTGCACCCGCTGAAGATCATGCTCTGCTGCTGGTGGCGCACCGAGGGCATGCTGTACTTCGAGCTGCTCCCACAAGGCAGGACGATCACCGCCTCCATCTACACCGACCAGCTCGAGAAACTAGCCGCCGCCATCCGAGAAAAGCATCCCCGACGGGCCTCGGTCCACCTGCTGCACGACAACGCGCGCCCCCACGTGGCGAAGGAGACCCTGCAAAAGTTGGCGACGCTCGGCTGGGAGACGGTTGCCCATCCGCCGTATTCCCCGAACCTCGCCCCCTCCGACTACCACTTGTTCCACCCGCTGAAGCACTATTTGGCCGGAAGAAAATTCACCAACTACGATAACCTCAAATCCGACATCGCGGACTTCTTCGAGTCGCGGCCCCGGAGATCTGGGCGAAAGGCATCGGCGACCTGCCCAATCGATGGGCCACTGTTGTGGATAACTCTGGTGATTATATTGTTGATTAGACTTGTTTTTCAATGAAGTTCAAAAAAAAATTAAAAATGGTGAAATTTTCGGACAAGAATTATTGGACAACCTTTTAAGTAAACCACCTCATAGAAATGAATGGAAAACCTGATAAGTGATGCTTGGTGCTGCTGTCAATCATTGTTGTTGTTGAAATTATATAGAAATACTTTGATTGATAGCATTATAGATCGGTGGTTCATTTCATTTCTGACTTGAATCTTGAGTGGCCCCCTCCGTTTAGGATAGTCCCCACTGCCTTCAAGACCGACAATCGACCAAGTGACTATCCTCAACGGAGGAGGCCACTCAAGATTCGAGTCAGAAAGGAAATGAACCACCGATCTATAGCTGCGATTCAATTGTGGCAGTTGTTTCGAGATCAATTAAAACTGGTTTTTTGTCTTTTAGACTGCATTGTGTTGCTCTGACTGTCATCGGGTTAGACTCTTTCTTCATACCGAAGGAGTCTCAGAAAGTATGCTTGCCTAATCGATTAAAAAACAGATGAACAAACGAAACAGTTCGTACACCTATCGAATTCACGTCAGGTTTTGGGGTGAAAGCAAGATTAGCGCGAAGAGCTGTAGTGAGACCTTTATTTTGAAACTCGCCATTGATTAGACTATGCATATAGCTATTAAACCGTTCCCCACGGACGTGGCTTAATCAGCAATGAGACGCCCTCTTATGCACCTCGAGTGCAACGACGACACCTCAGTATTGGCTGAGAATAACGTAATAATGCTAAGGCGCTATTCATACTACTCAACGCCAGCGCGGCACGCGCGTGCCGCGCTGGCGTGGTGTTTGTGTATGAATAGCATGACTCCCGCCCGCGCGGCACGCGCGTCACACTTCGCCCGCTCCGCCATGGCGTCGCCGCTGCAGTATTCATACTGCCACCCGGAACGCCTTGGCGTTTTCATCCACTGATATTACTTATCGATCGTCCCATTCATTCCAGCTTCACCGCTCCGCCATGGCGTCGCCGCTGGAGTATTCATAGTCTCCGCAAGCGCGTCACGCGCGTCACGCGCGTAGAAAGTATTCATACACAAACGCCGCGCCAGCGCGGCACGCGCGTGCCGCGCTGGCGTTGAGTAGTATGAATAGCGCCTAAGGATCGCCAATTTGGATTCCGTGTTCGTATCCTCTGTTTCACAGTGGAATTTTTTTGCGTGTTTGTCTCTTGATTCTACTCTTATGCTGCGTCTCCTTCTTTCCCACACTTGCTCGCTGTCTCTCCCCGCACCAGCGCGCGAAGGAGCAGAGTGAATTGGATTCCTAAATAGAGGATAAGTACGTGAACTCCCAATCGAAAATTGTTAACCGGTGCCTATTCCAGTGGGTCACAAATACGGAGTACTTGTCGTTGGCCTGAAATTCAGAGTCCAGCTCGATCTTGAATGCGTCGGCTGTACTTTAAGGGCATGGTATACTTTTGCGACACACGGTCACGTCGCTCTGCACAGCGAGAGCAGCCGCCTGTCACGGAGTCCTTTAAACCTGTCGCTGCTGCAATGCGCTGCGCAGAGACGGCGACAGTGGCAGAGACACGCTTCGGCTTACTTGCAGTATGTCAGCCCTCCGCGACACTTCGCAGCGACAGACCCACGACAACTGTTCGTACGGCGACCGATGCTGTTGCTCCTATGCGGGTCTGCCTCGATTTTCGCTAGAGAGCATGCCTGTCGCTCATGAGGGCGACAAAGCACACCATACCCTTTAGAAGACAACGTCGGCTGCTCTGTGATAACGTTGATGAGACGATGGGTCGGGCCACGTTTTGGCTGCGGAGCAGAGCTGTTCCAGAACGATTGGATCTCAATAGCAATGATTATTGTGAAAGAATGTGGTCATCCAAATTTTCGACAACAGCCTAACACAAATTGCAGTTTCTACACAAATTAGGCTGCAAAAGGCAATAAATATGGGTAGATCCTCTCGTGTCCACGAGGGGTCGTAACACGTGACTGCCATTGTGCTAGACCCGTCTTAAAGCTGTGCAGAATGGCTGAACTGAGGTCCCCGCTGAGAAAACTGCAAATACATCATGAGTCATTTGAGGACAGAACAACGAACTATTACATGAGAATATCGATATATCTGACTGGTCCCTCTGAGGCCTAATTACTCACACGAGGTCATTCATGTTCGTGTGATGATAGATACAAAGTGTACTATTTATGAATGCTTCCAAGATATGATTGCCACGCGGGTCTCCTACCGCTCTCCTTCCAGACCTCAAACTTGAGTAATTAAACATTTATTAATCAAACAAACAAAACAAGATCATGAAAGCTAACAAAAGGCACTGTTCACGATGAGAATCGTTTTTCTGCTTTTACGCCTATCTTGAAGACGGTTCCATGCTGATTCCAACGATATCTCTGAAATCGCACAAGACCTTCAGGGAACGGAGTTATGGTCCTTCAAAAATTGAGCTAAGGAAACATGGTGGACGAGTTGTCCGAGGCTTGTAACTTCCGTCTTTTGCAGCCGATGTAAGCGAGCTGACCTCAGTGGAGAGAGAAGTTGAGAATGAAAGGAAGAACGGGGCTATTGATCGGAAACCATCGCTCATCTCACAATCTCGAGCATTCATTTGTTCACGTCGGTGGGCGTGGAAAGGGCATCTGGGGGTGACGAGCTAATGGGTGTCCAACTTTGGGTCGTAAGGGACCGTTCCTAGCTCATTTTTCTTTTCTTTTTTTGTTTTTTTCAACGTTAGGGTTCCGCTAGGCCCCGCAGCTGCCGATCTCCACCCAAAAATCAGACATGATCTTTATCGTGGACACTGCCTTTAAAGACACAGTCCAAGCTCAGGGGCGAAATCTGAGATTCCCACACAATTGTGAAGTAGACCCACCCCACATAACACCTGCCAGGTGCGAGCTCTCATTTCCCCCGAATAAGCGAGATATAGGAGGAAGCCACCCTGGGGCTCCCACATCCGGAAGCCACTTCGGCACGCCCCTTTTACGACCTTTCGAGCTCAACAGTGCCGAGATGAGCGATGATTTCCGATCAGTAGCCCCGTTCTTCCCTTCATTCTCAGCCTCTCTATCCATTCAGGTCGGCTCGCATACATCGGTTGCAAATGACGGAAGTTACAAGCCACGGACAACTCGTCCACCATGCTTCCGTAGCTCAATTTTAGAGGGGCCATAACTTCGTTCCTAGAGGGTCTTGTACGATTTCAGAGACATCATTGGAATCAGCGTGGGACCGTTATCAATATAGACAGAAAAACAGAGAAACGATTCCGAGGTTGGACTATGCCTTTAAGAGAGCAAGAGCTAATAAAACTATGAAGAGAGAGAGAGAGAGCTAATGGAGGTTTTTATAAGCACACCGAACGTTTCCCATGCGAGATAAGATATTGGAAAACCAAACATGCTACATATGTACATAGATATGCATGGGAAAGTAAAAATAGGCGAGTTTATGTTGTCTGTACTCCCCGGCGGCGACGCGACCGACCGGGGATGGCGATCGGCGTGGTTTACAATTGCTTAGTGTGTGTTTTTGCAATTGTAGGCGTTCTTTTCCTCAGGAACCTTTTACCGTTACTTAGCAAGTAGATAACCATGCCGATTGGAATATTGACGCTACCTATCGCCAATTCGAACGTAGTCCGAAGGAAGAACATCAAGATTACCGCAACTCCAGAAGCACAAGTATCCGGTTACTATCACAAGCAGAAGTAACCCTGTGGCGAGAAATACGGTTTTGTAACACTGCACCTAGACGTCAACAATATGGTGGAAATCTGGCAGTACAATTTCATCGTAGATGTTGCTTTCTCCCGCTAGAACTCTCGTTGCCGATTCGTGGATTGTGCGCGTTCATTTGAGTATTCCGATAATTTCGAAGCTGTTCTGAAGTTTTCCGCACGAAACTATGCATGTTTTTCGTACTTTTGCCGTAGTGTGTCTGAATCGCAACATCGACGGGGCTCCCTCCGCTGTGCAAGGCACATTAACGTAGAGTTCATCACACTGAATAGTAGCCATTGTCGTTTTTCCATCGGTCAGATCGCCTCTGATACTGTTGTAGACGAATTGCTGAGTTCGTCCCTGATGTGTATCAGAATTTCCGCTGTCGTGAAGGTGAAAATCAACGTTGCGGCAGTTGTTGAATCATTTTCACTTTGTAAAAATTATATCGTTGGTATACGAACCGGGAACCGCTTCTCCCCCTGATTTTCAAATGTCTCCGTCATATTGACGTCCTTACAAGCGCATGTGATTTTGTTTTCCGCCGGCTGGCCGTCGCAATTTGTGACAACCGAGCAATTGAGTGTCTGCGCGTCGTTTCTCGAGTCACATTGGAGTGTCGGCCTATTCTCGGACTCCCACAGTGCAAGATTCTTACCGTGTGGACGACAGTGCGGGGGTAGGGGGAACGGTTATTGAGCTCAAAGTTATCCTCATTTTACCAACTCTCGAGGGAATAGTTGGCTGAAGGAAGACTGTGATTCTTGGGATTCTTTGCTGAGCCGGTTGCGGACGTGATTTCCAACTGAACCATTTCCTGCCACTGGACACATTTGAATATTTCGTACACTCTGTTGTTGGTGGGTACGCTGTACATAGAGTTCACGCAATCATTTTAGTCTGATTAATGGACGGGGCTGCGATGGTAGATCACCCCGCGCGAATCGAAACCCCATTCCCCACTGAGGCCGCCAACCCCACACGGCCAGCCGCCTGGTCCATGCGTCAGACTAAAATGAAAACGGAAACTGTATATTCTATAGAAAAGGCAGCCGCTGTTGAGGTAAAAACACCAGCAACCCGGCCCTGCACAGCTTTCAACATAACGAGTTATACCACGATATTCGTTGCTGCCGTTGAGTTCTGGAAGTAAAGCAGACGAGTGTATGTCTGCACATTTTCTCCCGACGCAAGACCCGGCATGAGCACATCTCTTGGAGTCCATAGCGTTTTGAGTCGAATCTCTCGTGGACAGTATGGTTCGTTTTTCACACGCCCGGTGCAGCCCCTTCCAGAGAACTCTGATCTCTCGCACAAAAGATTCGCTGTTATGGAGGCGAATACATGCCTCTTAGGGAAACTGTTGAGCTTGAGAATTTGCGTGGTTTCTGAACTGCATGTTTTCGTCCCTTGAGTGGATATTGAACATATTGTCGTGAGCTGTGAGAAAACTTCAACATTTTGACAACCTTGAATGACCGTTGCTGCTGCAATTATGCTCGCTGCTATCAAAGGTGCATTGAGGAATGCCTCCACGTCGTATCGTCTGCGCAGTGGTTGTTTCCATCGACGAGCCGTTCTTATGCAACAGTGCCAGGAGCTCCTTGCTACTCGTCCTGCAATGATCAGGTCTTAGCATAGTCCACGAGCCAGAATACGGCAGGGTGTTCCCAGCATTATCGGCACGTAGCAGAATACATACAGGATTGCTGTCGCAAGATATTAAAGAACCATCACTGCTAAGATTGCTGAAGGTGGTGAGCACTCAGGATTGAGAATATTGGGGGTGCAGAACCAGCAGCGATTGTTGTCACAAAAAGAAGTTGCTGCGCGTGCCATGTCCAATATTGTGAGTCGATTGCCGTCGTATATCTTCCACTGGATCTGGTGATCGTGTGGAGTAATTTCCGGTGGAAAATTGACTTTTTCTTGATCAGGTGGATTGTCCTTAATGTGACAGAAGCTTTCAGCGCGAAGCTCGTATCTTCGTATGCCCGTGGACGTAAGGGTAACGCCTTCTGGTATGCATCGAATGTCTGCGGTTCCCGAGTCGAGGTTCACAGATGTCACATTCGGTGATGCTCCTACACATGTACAGTAAATCGATACAAACACCACGGTTGCAAGGAATATCGAGCTTGAAAACTGTCCTGCCATGTGGTTCCCTGTGCCCACGATATTTACTTGATCTTCTGGTGTTTTCCGTTTCCTTGGGCGAAGGCTATAACGTGGGGTTACTTGGCGGTCAGATGTGTTCTGTTGCTTTGTTGTCGTTGTTTGTCGTTGTTTGCTGACCGGCTCTGAAGTATCCTTCTCGTTGCTGGGTCAGGTTGTGGTATCGTTGGAAGTGTCTCTATCTTCCAGTTCTAATGGAATAGGCAAATTCAAAGGTCGACGAATGAGACGACCATCGGGTAGTTCTACTTCTGCTTCTCTGGCCACGCCGCTGTTCGATTCTCGAAGTTGTACGATACCTCCGATTTTCCATGTGTTGCGCGGAAGGACGGGATCCGAGATGAACACTACTGTGTCGACTCTGGTAGAGACAGTTGAGCCCTTTTTGCCTTTCAGCTGCTGTTGATGGGTTTCTCGCAAACTGCTCATATATTGTTGGCTCCAGACCGTCCAAAACCGCTCGGTGAACGCATGGCTGCTCCTCAGCGCTTTTTCCGCTTGAAGTCTTGTTCACAAGCGTACTGCTTCGGCAGGAGGATAGTACTGTCGTCGTCGTCGGATTGCTCACTGTATTCTAGCGGATACGTGATAATCATGTAGCGTTGAATGAAGTCGATTGGCCTCAGAAATTGTGTTTCGTCCCTTCTTTCCTCTTGATAGGTGAGTGGTCTGCAATTGAGGCTTCCTTCAATTTCGACTAGGAGTGTCGATAGTTCTTCTCTTTCCAGCGTACATCGTCTCGTGACCTTGTAAAGCGAGTGATTGACCGATTTTATTAGGCGCTCATAGAAGGTTCCCTGCCACGGAGCAAACGGCTTTATCGTTTTCCACACCATCCTTCTCGTGGCCATTGATTTCAAGAATGAAACGTCATTGAGAAGAGCTGATACTGCATTTTTTTCGTTCACCTTTCTCGAAGATCAACACCGTCCTTGACGATTTCCACTGTTCCGGGATCATTTGTCCAGCCAGATAGCGACTGAGGCGAGTGGTTAGGTTTTGGACAATGATTTCGTTATCGGTCTTCAGAAAGTCTCCGGAAACTTGATCAGGTCCTAAGGCTGTCTTGGTCTTTATCTGTCTAATAACATGACGAACTTAAAGGCAGTGTCCACGATAAATTTCGTCTTCGGTTTTTAGCCGGAAATCGAAAGTTTAGGGTCTCACTGGAGCTCTGGTATCGAAAGACAGACGGAAACGAGCCCGAAAGAGCTCCATACGACTTCGAAGTCCGCTCGCGCTAGCCCTTCCGCTCGCGGTCGAGTTTTCCGAGGAACAGTTTGGCCGGCTTTGACATTATCATTGGAGCGCGAGAGCGGCTGAGTTTTAGCATTTGGGCGCATTTGCACGCTGTCTACTTCAGGCCCATGTCCGCGCAACTGATCCACCGTTGAAATGTGGCTTTCAAGAAGAAGAGGTGATTTTGGATGTTTCGCAGCGTTTTTCATGATTCCTTCTTCACTGATGAAACAGTCGCACTCTAAACATTCGTTTTCTGGTAGAAACTCGAAAACGATTTTTATCGTGGACACTGCCTTTAAGAAAGAAGTGTCTCCGGAGTCATGCCTTGAGTCGGTGTGGGAATTCTGGGAACGGGTGTTGGTGATCGGTACAGATCTGTGTAGAAGTCCCCGACGATCTCTTCGATCTTTTGACGGGACGTGTGTTGTGTTCCGTTGGCGTCCTTCATGGCAGTGGTTACAGCTGAGAGTCAAAGAGGGTCTTCCGGCATCTTCTCAAACTGGCCCTTTTCTCTGCACCCTCCTTCTTGCTGTCCTTGTATGCGCGAATTGATGCCTTACCAGCGACTCTGCAGGATTTGTTGATGATTGCCCTGTCGAGAATGCTGGAGGACGAAGCTGGTGAATTTGAGCTCGCTGCTTCAGAAGCCTTCGAGCATGGTCGCTTATGCGTCCAGAAAAGCTGGGGACGGGCGGGATCATTGATGCCGAAGCACAATGGTTGAGGCCCTTTGAGCTGGTAGTCTTTCGTAAGATAGTTACTCTCGCTCCACTGGTATCCAGCACCGGCGGCTCGTAGCAGATCGGCATGATAATTGGGCAGTCGTGTCGATGCTGGACGATGACCATCCTTCCGCTTAACCTTCTCGCGGAGACAGATCTTCTCTCGGACAAGACGATGGTCGCTTCCGGTATTGAAGGGTTTCACTACGCCGACATCGAAGAGACACCTGCGTCGATTGACCAGAATGTGATCCAATTCCGAGTGGGTTACTCCGTTCGGGCTTGACCATGTCCATCGTGTGGCGGGATTTTTCTGGAAGAAGTTGTCACCGTGGACCAGATTATGGGCTTCTAGTAGGTCCATCAGACGCTTTCCGTTATCGTTACTCGTTCCAAGTCCGTAGGACCCCACTCTAGCAGAAGACGACTGAGGTTCGTTGATGTTGGCGTTGAAGTCACCACAGACGATCATGTAGTAGGCCTTCTCTTGCTTGATGGTCGATCTTTTGGAGGTCAATGTAGAGCACATCCTTATCGTTTTCAGATGCAGCTGATGTCGGAGCGTATCCGTTTATGATCACCATGGTTGTCAACGCATTGACCTTGATCCACAGAACGGCGAGCCTGAGGCTGGCAATTTCGTGGGAGTCAATCTTGGGTTCGAGGTTGCGGTGGACAGTGAATCCCACTCCTCCGATGTTTTTCCCTAACTCCAAGAGTGATCAGGTCCCCGTCACTTGCCTTTCTGGTACATTCCGATTTGACTTTGGTTTCTTGGAAAGCCAACACGTCGTAGCGGATTCTCTGGCTGGCCTCCATGAGCATTGACAGATCAGCTTCGGAGTTGACGGTCCTGCAATTGTAGGTGCAAATCCGTAAACAGCGTTGATGCCTCGTCCGCTGTACAGTTCACTTCCGCTCTGCCGTTCAGGCCGCAAAGTGCGCGCTGTTTGCGAAATCGTACCGCGGCGCGGTTGCAAGTATCCTCAGACAAGGATATGGGATCACCCGGGGCGGTAGGATCACCCGGGCACCAAAGGCGAAAAGCGCCCGGGTGATCCCACATCCTTGTCTGAGGATGCTCGCAACCGCGCCGCAGCACGATTTCGCAATCAGCGTGCACTTTGCGGACTGAACGGCAGTGCGGAGGTGAACTGTACCTTGCCCTGTGCACTCCACTTCCTGCGGCAGTTTTGTTCTGCAAGTCCCTTCCGGTTGTCATTTGCTCCAATGCGCGTAGAGCTCGTACTTCCTTCTGGGCCGCTAGGGACCCTCCTTGTACGTGTTTGAGCAAGTTTGAAGATCACGGGCCCCTTTGAGATGCTAACCCTTCCAGGACAGCGCATCGCCAGAGCTGGTGTTCGCAAAAGTCCCTCTAGAAGAAAGACTCCCTACCCCGAGCTCCAACACGATAAGGTACCAGCTAGACTTTGGAGGGTTTTATTCAATGGGAAGTAAAAATATGACAGTTTATGGGGAATCCTATGTAGAATTCAGTTTTTTCTCTTGAAGTTGAATGTTTATTTTTATTGGGGGACGTGCGTCTTATAGTGCTTTTGAAACGAATCACAGCGAATATCAGCTAAGGTACCAGCTGAACTTTGGAGAGGGCTCGCAAGGCGTATAAAAGTTCTTTTTAAAAGCATAAAAAATTCTTGCTAAAAGGTTTGATTTCGCTGTTTAGCAAAATGGCCCGTTTGCTCTTGATATTACGCCGTGGTATCCCCGAAAAACCTTTGAAGTTTCCCATTCAGTATTGCTTGCTTTTATAAATAATAAGTGACAAACTTGACAGTACCTTTCCTTGTTACACCCCATCCGAAAAAGCACGAACTACACTATGATAGAGAGTAAGTAATAAACTTGTTAAAGCGACTTGATCAGCCAATCGATAATATCGATTAATTTGATAATCAGTAAGTGTCTAATCGACTTGCTGGCCTGTTCTCGTTTCTCACCAATCCGAAAAAAAACAGCAAGGTTTTTGTCTGCAAGATTTTTGCAGCGAATTATTCACCAGTCAACAATGCTTTACTTGCATATAGGTTTTTTAAATATATTTTGCATTGTGCGAGAAGAAGATGATAAATGTATTTCTGTCAATTTAAGTAATTAGAAATAACGAGGTTTCTATTCAAGACTTTGATCCGATTGACTTCGCTCGGGTTTTCTTATGTGATTCTTGTGTCTCTCCCCTCTCTCACACCTTGCTTTTTGGTGACGTGGAACAATAGAATTACCAATCGACAATCCTTTGTTTCGGAGGCATAATTAGTTGGTTCCTTCGCGTGCTTGTGCGGAGCGATGGTAGGGACAACGAGAAAGCAACTCGAAAAGTTATTCAAATGTTACATCATTCAAAAATTTCGTTCGAGAAAAATTTGAGCTGGCTGATCGAACAAGTAGCCCTTCCTGACTGGCTGTATAGCTTTTGATTCCTTTCTTTAGGTTGATTTTTACAGCAATGCGCTTTTCTTTTCTGTTCCGCTATGTTGTTTTTTTTCTAGTTTCCGTGTTTTGAACTTCCTATGGTTCATTCGTATTTCGCGGTCATTTTGAACATTGTTTTTGACTACATAGGCTTGCCCTATGTTATATATATATATATATATATATATATATATATATATATATATATATATATATATATATATATATATATATATATATATATATATATATATATATATATATATATATATATATATATATATATATATATATATATATGTATATATATATATGTATTCGAATCGAATTTATTCGAATCGAATTCAAATTCGGACCTCTAAAAGGGAACATTTGAATCTATTCGAATTTCCGAGCTCTGGAAAAAAACTCATTCGAATCTATTCGGTATTCGGTCTTTTCGTCCAGGGCACAGCTATACTGCTGAGCCTACCGCGATTTGGCAAATTTTTGTTACTGTACGAACACGTTGTCTTGCTACAGTGGCACGTGCTGCAAATGCGCAATGCTTTCGCCTCACCCACGTTGTCACTGTACATAGTAGCACGTCGTCCTGGTATAAGAGCACATGCTACAAATCCGTAGAATATTTATTCAACATGTCTTTCAGCATGTCCACGTGGTACACCACAATCTGAATTGCCCTCGCAGCCGCACTGTGGATAAGATATAGTGCTTCGCTATGAATACATCTTCAATCGGAATTTTTGTGATCATGAATGAAAGGTCGCATGAAAACGGTTTTGATCTTTGAGTCTAGCGATTTCCGGGTCTGTGCCGAGTCGATGAAGCTAGGAAAACTTGAAATGGGGATGCGGGATTAATAGGTGGGAGATCGATGAAGGCATAGTTATTCTGAACTCTCACAAAGCAGCTCAAAAACATCCAATAGCGCTATTTCTGAATTGTTCCGATTCCGCCACTGTTCAAGAGTTAACTTGTTAGAAAGGCTATATAGTTAGGTCCGTGGTTTGTTTCCTCAAGAAAAAACATTTAAATTCAAACCGCGGCTGGCGCGGCGGTTTAAATCTCAGTGGCGGCTGGCTGGTAAGTATCAGCCAGGCCCTAGTGAGATTTGAACCGCCGCGCCAGCCGCGGATCGGATGTAAATGTTTTTTTCTTGAGGAAACAAGCCACGGACCTAATTATACTTCCTGGCGTTTTTGCGGATTTTTCTGGTGACTTCTTCAGGCGAATTCTCACGGGTGACTTAGAAATGGATAGAAACTACCGATGCGCACCCAAAAAATCTTTTTCTGCACATCCAGGACGTGCCCGAGAGTTGCAGACGGAAATCGGAGCCAAAGGAGTCTGAAAAAGGGATTCGAGTTTCAAAACTTCTCATAAAACAGCTTGAGAGAATGTTTTCAAACAATTTTTTCCCTATGTATCAAAAATATTCGGAGAGCATGGTAAGGCACTTTTGAAAGGCAAAGTGACAATGTTACACGCCTAGTTTATTGTTCATTCTAAAACTACTGATAACAACGCTGCCGGGCCCCAGCTGCAGGAGCCGTTGGCAGCAGGCGAGCTGTCGCTGGCCTTTCATGTCATCACCTCTGATCATTTTTTAAAATGTGTCTGTAAAGCTATGCACGATTTGATGATTTACGGACGAATCGTTGACGATCGATTGGTTGGACTGCAATTCGTATATAGACAGCACGCTTCCCGTGGTACCATTAGGCGACATCACGTAAGCCTTACCCTCGATGCCCGAGCAGCTCGCAGGGAGGAGCTTGGCCTGCGTTGCGGCTCGTTTTGATAGAATGTGAGCGAGTGGCCGAGTGTTGTTCCGGCCCCAGCCATGGCAAGTTGTCATCAATGCTGTTGGCCATCACCGCATCGATTTCCAGGTGCCCGGGCTGGGGCCGGAACACCACGCGGCCACTCGTTCACCTCTTATCAAAACGAGCCGCAACGCAGGCCAAGCTCCTCCCTGCGAGCTTCTCGGGCATCGAGGGTACGTCCCGTAACTCGGATGGGTAATAGATCGGCCGCAGAGAGTCGACAGCGCAGATTCTTTGATTGGCCGCACGCCTTGTACGAGCGCTTTGCGTCCATTCTGCCCCCGCTTCGCAGCTGATCTGATGACTGACCAGAGACCGGGCCTCTCTCGAGCAGTAGAGAGCATTTGAATCGAACCCAACCTCTTACGTGAAGGTTTGTAGGGGCGAAATTTCGAAAGTCCGCCGCTGGCTAGTCTACCTATATCTGCGCACGACAAGTGAGGAGCAAGCTTCTACGTGGAAGCCTGCTACACTTGCTGGTTGTGGTAGTTTTCCCATTCATAGATGCCATAAACGAGGAGTGACTCGCATAAGGGGTCTGCAGAGTTGCAGAGACCGGCGAGTGGTCGCTGAGCGTCAGCCTTGACGCGGCGACAGAAATGTTTCGAAACATTATCGACGCGGCGTCGGTTGCCTCTCGCTGGCAATGATGTAGGGCCGTCGCGGCGTCAATACACTCTGCGGTGCCCCCTCGTCGCTCTTCACGTCGTGTCGGTCGCCATCGTCGTCGAATGTAATCGATATTGCATCACCCAGTGCTGTTCGTCGCTGCGAGCAACGCCGCTACTTCAACTCTGCGGACCCCTATAGTCAAAACTAGCGTCGCACGCTGCGCTCGTCTTGGAAAGGTCTCAACATAGTGTTATCTGCTTCACGTGTTACTGGCTCCACTCTAGTGGGTGGTGGAATGACGATGCCAAAGTGGGAATCGACGAAAGAGTGTTCGATGACTTCTAGGAATAGTCGACCGGCCGTCGACGCTCTGCGGGTAGTGGGGAGAGTGTTCGACATCCAGAGAAACCGGGTCGCGGGAAATCGAAAAGCCTGCGTCCGCCGATGGGAAGTGAGCAGAATTTAAAGGCATCGTTCGCGCTGAAAACCAATTTCCATTTTTCAGGCTCAATTTCATTAATGAGCCTGGTGGACCACGTCGGTGAAGTTTTGCGCGTCAAAAACATATGGTTCTGAAGTTGGAGGGATTCAAAAAGACGATCCGCCACCAGTTTTCACCAACCATCTAGCACAAGGAACAGAAGCGCCATCACGGCCGCAGATGATTTAGCATTTGAAATTTATAATTCGGGAAATTCTGACATTCAAACTTGCTCAATGGATACTTCTTTTTTTAGAATAACTTTCAGTGAACGAAGGGCAAGAGAAATTCACCCACTCAATAAGTTTAGAGCAAAGCACGTTTAAGAAAAAAACTTCCGACGTATTGCTCTCAACACACCGGAACTGACGGAGGGGTAGAAAGTGAATAATTCGAGACATCTTAAAACGAGTTTTTTTGCGAAAATTGATGATTTTGTAGAGCCTTTTCACTCTTATTCTGTATGTCAGGGAATCGCCTGCGAAAAAAACATGAAAAAATGAGATACGATTTTTCGCGCGTACGATGCCTTTAAGTGAGAAAGTGCCTCGACCTTCAATCCTCCCAAGTGTGTCCGAATGCGAATGGCGGCCCATGCGGCCGTCACATGTTGCGTTCTCGGACGAGTGTTTAATTCGAACGGGTCCCATTCCCCCTCCCCTCTGCTGCAAAGCTGATTGATCGACGCAGTGCTTGCTGCCAGCCAGTGCCGGCCCGTTCGTAGTCAACGGCTGTGGGCGACGTTTTGCATTCTCGTCCGATAGCGGCGAACGCGACGGCCGCCTGCAAAGCACGCCGGCCGCATGGGCCGCCATTCTCATTCGGACACACTTTACCTGTGTGCGTGGCAGAAACACTCCTCACACACTGGAGGGGGTAGCGCAGCTCTACAGGGGCAACCCTACGAGCACCGACGCTTGATATCCTTCCAATCGGGGAGGGGGAGCCGAAGTTAGAATTTGGCTTGATCTGAGCACTGCCGTCACTGCCCTGAGGCCCTGCCGTCACTGCCTTGAGGCCCTGCCTTCACTGCCCTGGAGCCCTGCCGTCACTGCCCTGAAGCCCTGCCTTTGCTGCCCTGAGTCCCTGCTGTCACTGCCTTGAAGCCTTGACGTCACTGCTTTGAAGCCCTGCCGTCCCTGCCCCGGAGCACTGACTTCACGGCCCTGGAGCTCTGACGTCACGGTCACGGAGCACTTACGTCACCCTCCCCAAGGAACGCGACGCCGCTCTCCTCTAGAAACATACCTTTCTGACTAGTACTCAAAGTCCCCGTCAACGGCCGGCCCTGTTGGGCCGAATGCGGCTTTCTATGAGAAAAGCGTCTTTTATACTGGTTGAGCACGTGATAGAGATCAGAGGAGAAATCACATCAAATCGGGACAAAACTTGACGGAATGACGATGCGTGCGTTTGGCCTAGAATCCATTCTCTGGCCTCTATCGTCGTGAACTACCTTCTTCGCCTTCTCCCGATCTTTTCGTCCTTTTTTCTCGGGTACGGCAAGCGCCGGAGGAGAGCAGGGGCCTAACGTGAGGCCCTCCTTGGGGGAGGCCTCTGCTGTCGCTCCCCACAGTCGAAAACGGGCTCTATTGTCCGGCGCTTGCTCCCTCCCCCCCCCGCAGTGTATGAGACGCTCTCTCTGGCGTTGGTTCTCTTTTCGAGAGACTCCACCGTTCGGACTCGATATAATCAGACCACCTAAGATGAACATTGTGCTCACAAGGGCCTTGACCTAGACATACATCGGAAGCCAGCTGCCGTAAGCCCTTTGCAACTATCAAAATGGATTGGTGCGCATAATCCAGCTGAACCAGGGTTTTTCGAATCTCAAACATAGGCGCCATTGCAAGCCAAACAAGTGATCTCATTCAACATTCAATCACAGAGGTCGACAAGCCGCGTGGCCAAAAACGTACTAGATATGGCAGACTGCGAGATCCCAACAACCTTGGCTCAGCGGGGTCTGTCCCTTGTCCTATCATGGTTCCCAAGAACGCACCCGCTACATTAGTTAGTGTAGCACTTGAACTTTCGAAATACACTTGGAAGTAGTATTGGAAAGGTTTGAAATCAGTTCCCCAGTCTCTTACAATGGGCCTCTTTTGACCTGGGTAGCATTCAACGACGACACTATTCGAGTCGGCCAGTCACATACTTCATTCTTCAACCTATTGAAGGTAAGTCATCCTTCAGTTTAGAATTTTATCATTTTCATTCTTTTATTTGTTAAATTCTTAGCTTTTCTTTTTAGAGTTTGTCCTGGAAACGATAGGGTATGGCCGTGATGAGCTTCTAGGAGGACCACAGGGGTCGGAACTTATCGAGGCTAGTTTTAGTGTGGGCCGTTTGGTTGTAGGAGTTGTTTAAGACGATTTCTCATTTATAGACACTCATTAAATTGTGACATTTTTTACTTCTTGAACGCTCAGATGGTGAACGTCAGCTGGTGCTCGAAATCCTGATGGGGGAGAAGATGAATCAGACCAGGTTTTGAAGACAATTGTGCTCAGTTCCAGCTCTAGATATGCTTAGATTGTATTGCATTATGACGATGAATTCCCTTTTTATTCCCGTCACAGCCCAATTTCGCGTAGGCTTTTTTACTATTTTACGGTCCTCCCACCACTTGTCCTCTGTGCTGTGGTTGAGCCGGCCGTTCCAAGAAGACCCTACCTGACACCACTCACTCTTCCACCCCTACATCGCAGCCGTAAGTCAGATCTGCGATTATATCTAATTGCGGATAAAGTGGTGGATATTCAACTGTCGCCACATAACGGATAGAGCTTGAATTTCTTCCTATTACTAGGATTCGATTTTGATTCAAAAACCGAATTGTAGGTGCAGGTTTGATGTTAGCGCTGCAGTAGATGTAGCCTTGGAAATATACACAACATTTCTCAAAGACAGCGTTCACAATGATCATGCTCGCTTACTTTCCACAGTGAAATGACAGGCGAGAAGGATCCCAGGCTCCCAGTCTCGTAGGAACGGTAGAACACGAGCCAGGAGTGGCAAAATAACGGCTGCAAACAAGCGTTTTGGTGTCCCAGACACCCCCCGTGCTCCAGATCCGCCCCCTCGAAATGAACAAATGAAGATTCAGATTAAAGGAATGATCAAGTGAAGGAAGTGCTGATAAGTGAGCTGATGGCTTCATTGCACAGTTAGGTATCATCCTTCTGGCAGTAAATTCCTCCACGCTCAAAAATCAACGTAAGCAAGGGAGGGCCTAATCTGGCTCAGAAACGCGTCCTTCGTGTCCTTTTCAAGCATGCCTTGCTATATAGGGCACCAGACCTTCCGTAAACCATGGGGATATCGGGAGTGAAACTTATTGTGAACACTTCCTTTAACGTCAAGGAATGCTGACCACTCATCCCCACCGTTTTCACGCGTTCAAAAAGGACACCAACACACTTTTCAGCTAGAATACTCGATTTTTCATCAGAGTATTATCGTATTATCGTGAAGTATTCTGGCTCAAAAAACGTGGAACGTGAAATTTATCGTGAACACTTCCTGTCCTCTCGAAAAAAAACGCGTCTTTCATGTCCTTTTTAAAGGCGTCGTACGCGATGAAAACCATATTTGGGGTTTTGACGTTTTTGTGTTGTACTATCCCTATAGTGACTAATGGTAGGGAAAGGCTCCCTCGAAAACGTCAACTTTTCAAGAATAACCCATTTTTAGAAAGTTCATAGCAAATTTGAATTTCGCGCCGACATCAGTTTGGGATAGTTGCGCGGAGAACGCAAGGAACAGTTCTACGCTTCGTTCCTTGGCGCAGCGTTGGAAGCAATTCACCAAGGATGCCGCTTAACTACGATTTCAACGATTTTAATATGGGTTACCAACCTGCTGCTTCCATCACCGCCAGCTGCTTTCGATCGATGCCGTATGCGGAATCGACTGGCGTGTGTATTGCGCCCTACGACACGTCAAGGCGCGCCCACCGGCAGCAACCACGGAGTTTTGTTCCTTGTAACAGTTGATCGACCCCAAGGCCGTCCTTCCAAACCCAGGAAGCCGTTTTGGGGTGAGCTAATCTTCATTCGGAGGCGATTTTGGAATGTCAAACTTTCTGAGTGACATTGTCAGGACCTACTAGTCCGAATTAACGTATAAACCCGACTACGGTTTTCATCGTATACGATGCCTTTAAGCATGCCTTGACGTTAAAGGAAGTGTCCACGATAAGTTTCACTGCCGATATCTCCATGGTTTACAGAAGGTCTGGTGCCCTATATAGCAAGGCATACTTAAAAAGGACACGAAAGACGCGTTTTCGGGTCAGAATAGGCCCTCCCTTGCTTTCGTTTTATGGTGAACATATTTGCGCAGCACGGTGCGCTACTTGTACAGTGGCCCGCTTGCAGCTCGGACTAATCGCTTAGAGAATCATTGAAATTTTCCAGGACGCAGCGTATACGCCAACTGCCGGCAGCGTCAGCCGATTGTCGAGCTTCAGCGATCCATCGTCGGTGCATGTGCCGGCATCGAACATCAGACACTGTGGGCGCGTGTCGAAGCTATGCTAAAAAGGTGGCGAGAAACCGCGGACGACAAATCAATCTCAAGAATAGTGCTTCAACAGCGTTGATTCAATATGAGCGTCGTAACCATAGAGACACCGTATAATTAGTATACAGCGTAAAGAGAATAAAGAGTTTTTCCAAAAACTATTAGGGCTGTAACGAATACAGAAAAGATTCTAAGGTTATTCTGTATGCTGATTACAGTGATGTTAACGAACAAATATCATCTCCTCCACAAAGTCTGGTATCATGAAATGATAGAGGTTTTGTAAAACTATGAGACACAGTGTATCAACTTGCCACATCGTTTTATAATTTCATTAAATCAGCGCTGTTTAAGATTCTTGCACACTACCGGTTCTTCTCACACGCGAAGTAGTAAGGATCTCCTTCACTGCTTTCCTGTATCCGCATGATATTAGTTTGAGAAACTGAGCTCGGAAATCCGCACGGAAATACAGGTAGAGAAAGAATGGTAGGAGGGAGTGGCAACCGTATAGAAAGTATGCACCATCTAAAACATTAAAAACCTTCCGTTCAAACAGGATCGTATAAATAGCTTGCGTGGAGTCTACCTACCAATTATAAAAATTGCTATCTGTATATATAGCCAGTCCTTGAAAGTCTTCGCTGCGCACGGAATCGAAACAAGAATTACAGAGATCAGACTCAGAGATAAAATCATTCGTTGACGGCGCAGCTCGTTTTTGCTTGGCTCCTGAATTCGGAGTAAACTGGCTCCGCACGGTAACATTCACACTACGTTTATTCGGTATAGAGGCTCTGTAGCGTCCACACTTCGCGACTTGGGACACCGTCTTTTTCGAACCAACGGAACTGAAGACCAACGGAAAAACGGACGTCAATGTTAGACATGGTTCTACGATCGGCCCGTTGATTAGGTGCTCTTCACTTCCTTCCTTCTCAGTAAATTGGTGCTAACCGCTCATGTTGATTTCTCATAACTGCGTAAGGCCCCCGTCAGACTTCGTCGAAAAACCTGCTTAGTCCGAATGAGTCCGGGGTGGAAAAACCTGCTGAGTCCGACTGAGTCTGGTTGCCCCCAGCGCCAACCGGTTCCTCTGCGAAACGCGCATTCGATAGTCAGCGGCAGCAGTACGTGGGGCAGGGAGCAGACGACGAGAGTCGAGACGCGGTGGGACTCGGCAGGTCGCAGTCTGCCAAAAAAATGCACCCAAATCACGTGAGAAACACCTATATCGACCGGGTGGGGTGAGGATGATTTCGGTGGGACTCAGTGGGACTCAGTCGGACTCGGTCGGTGCATTGGCCCTGCCCTTGTACGCATGAGAACGATCAATATCGACCGGGGGATTGCGGTGGGCATCAGATAATCGCTGTCGGACTCAGTGGGTTGATTTTTTGCACCCGTTTCCCACGAATTCGGTGCGTATCGGCCGGGTGGGACTCAGTAGATCGATCCATCGACTATGACGGCAGCCTAAGGCCCGGTACCCAGAACGTGGATGTGCGACCTCCGATTTTTTTTCGCGAGTGAGGCATTTTTTGAGTGATCGCATGCGGAATAAAGAGACCATCGACGTGTGATAGTTGACGACCTACACCAAAATTCGCGATGCTGTTAGGGTCACCTCAGATGTTCTTCTCGTTTTTCGGCCTCACCTGTTTCCGATTCATCGCACTGAACAAGAAGTACAGCGATACCAAACAGAACACGTAGATGAAAGACATAATAGAGTAGTGAGCTGTTCCCGCGTAACGTCCCATCGAGTCCATAATTTCGCATAAACGACTTGTATTTGTTCTGGTGATGTAGATATTCAACACCACTGTGCCGGCAAGGAATGCCTAGGCGGAGTGAGAAACATAATGTGACTCTAAACGTATGGTCTAAAAAAACCATTACTGCGGTCATGAAGATTGAGCCGGCAATTAGGTAGAGCTTAATATGTGTCACTCGTCTATACCATAAAGGGAAGTACAACGCAGCAGTCCTCTCAATCATAATGGAGAGATTGATGTATGCTGCATATTCGCCTGAAAATTCATGAACTTCGGGGAGGATAGAGTAGCGTCAAACGCCTGGTTTTTCAAGTGGAGCCTTGATGGCGTGGTATCCAGTAGTTCTGTCGGGATCACCGATGTTGAGTGAAATCCAAACCAATCGCACTTCCATGAGACGCACCGATGCGTCCTCACTGATGCGTGACGCTACTGCGTAATCGCAACACTCCATAGTGGAACTTTTCTGTTGGTGGCTTTGAAGCTAAGTTGTTAGGTGTAGGGAATACCTAACATCCGAAAACTTGGTGTCAGAGCTTACATGATTGCCCTCGTGCTCGTACAAATGGCGTCTCCCTAGCGTTATCCACCTAATTTTTTCCCTCGGTCTCTTATATATCATTCATTTCACAATGCTTTGCCGGAATAGGTTTGAAAGTGCAACTCTTTGATTGGAAAGGGTACAAAGAGCTTTCCAGATGTCAATAATGAAGTGCCTCCACTTTCCGTTCTATTTCATATGGCTACTGCAAGTGGTTGATTTGTTTTCGTACATACTGCTCTTTTTTTTTTCGACGCACCTTAGCGTGCATGCGAATAAATGAATAAATAAATAGAACTAGAAAATCCTCATTCCGGAATTCACAGTATCCCTCACGACGAGACGTCACTTGCTACACCTAAACCGGGAAAACCGTGCATGAAAGCATCAAGAATACGCTGAAGCGATGCGAACACCGAACTCCGGATACTGACATTGCTTAACTTTCTAAACGACAAAGGATCAGTTACTAGTACCAGCAATCAATATGGGTACTGCCCAAGGCGTCCCAATAAGACAATCTATGGAGCGAGTAGGAAAATAGAGTTGACCTTGATGCATAAATACGTAACGAAAAATTCCAGCTGTCGTAAGTGACACACCATTTATCTAAAACAGAAACAACATGAGTTCAACAAGTTTTGAAACGTTTTTCTTCGAGAATTGAGAAGCGCTCTGAAAATGTAGGAATGGGAAGGCGCTGGAAGAAATCGTGTATTCTTGAAAGCCTTATCTTGTACTAGTGAATCCCACAGTCCTATTAGGTGGTAGACAATTGTCTAACTCACCAGCTCTCCAACGGATAGTGCAATAAACAGAGTGTATTTTTCAATAAGCTGCTTGGACGAACAGAATACAATTATGCAGGTTGTACCTATTAAACATACTGACACTCCAATTATGACATACATGAGACAACGAATTTCCAGATCCGTATCGATTATCTGAAAAAAAACGAATGTGTCTGCGAGAGAAAGGCGAAATTTCAATGTAATATGATGGCTCACTATAGCTTGTCCTGCACTGGGTAGAAAAGTTGAATCAGAAGATTCACCTGCACTTGACGTCATGCCTATAAAATTGTGTAGTATCTTCCAGCCCAGTTGCTGCCACGGGCGTGCTTAGTGGAGTGGCTATGTTCTAAACAGGGCTGTGCGGAAACCTTTTTCCATATTTTCGAAGACGAAAGGAAAATGGCAAAAAAAACGCAGGAAACGAAAATTCGGAAACGGAAGAGACCAGAAACATATGGGTTGTCCCGTTCTCATGTTTCTGCTAATTTCCTACAGGTCTCATTCGACAACCTATGGTTTCAGTCAATAACCTAATGATTATTCAAACTACATAAATTCTCTGTAAGGCATCCCATAATTTCGAATCCTCGCCCCCTGAAAATCGACAAGGCAGTTTCAACAATTACTCAGTATAGTACGTCGTCGCCCCTTCGAAACGGTGTAGAGCCTGTCCCACAGTAAGGAGTCAGGTGCAGATGAAGCGGGCGTCCGCGTAGCGTGTTCAAAGCTTATCAGAAGTCAATCTTCAGATTTTCGCTGACGCTTCTTTGGGTTTTATTTTGAACCATAATTGCCCACCGGAGCGAATACCCCATGATTAAAAATTTAAAAAATATAACTCCTTTGCGAGAATAAAAAAAATCAATCGTGATGCGCCTAAAACCAGCACTACCGCTGCCTGTGGCCCCTCCATCTTCGCCCATACTACCTCCTGGAGGACAGGTTGTACGTTCAAAAAACGTGTCCCAAAACTCATTGCTGTTGTTGAGGTAGACAAACGAATAACAGAACTTCAGCGGAAAACTGCACAAAAACAATTTATTTTCGGGGGAGAAGCTGTAACAAAAGGCCCCCGAAGAGCGGTTAGATTCCTGCCATACTTATTTTGAGTCATCATTCTAGGGGCGCAATTTTAGAACCCCACCTTTGTAGAGGATCTCAGCCCCGCTCAGAAAACCGATTGAGGATAAGAGGTCAAAAGTGTATACCAGCTCTCTCATCAAGCCTTCAAACACCCTTGCGTAGACCCCTTAACATGACCCGTGTAGCCCCATTTTCTTCCGTTTCCGGGCCAAAAAAGTTGGAACCGGAAGCGGAACGGAACAGCCCAAAAAACATAGGGAATACGGGAGACGGAATCGGAAACGGAACACTCCCGCGCAGCCCTGATTCTGAAGGATTTTTGAGATAAATGGTGGAAGCACATAAAACCTGTCTCGCTCATTTGAGTCTGCGCGGTGCGAACGGAGGAGCGGTCGGTCATGGCAAAATACAACTATGCTAACAAGGAAAGTGTTTAGAGTGGTAAACGCATCTGCGAAAACGACTAGTACTAGTATCTCTTCTAGCACAATAGTAAAAGTGCGCAGTCACCCGCCCTGAGCTCTGGAAAAAGTAGGTTCTGGAAAGTTATGAGCGATTTTACGCCTCGCCAAAGGACAAGCGTAACCATGGGACTTTTTTTTCCGAAGTCTCAAAAAAATTTTCTCAGATTAAGCTCAAAACTCGTATGTAGGAGTAATTTAGGGTGGTGAACACGAACCTGGGGTTCTTTTGTCGAAATTTTGGGGTTTGCTGTAGGTTACGGTAGGTAATATGTCATTTAGGGGACAAAATCCACCTTAGTATTTTGAAAATCGACAAACGAACGTTAAACTCGTATTCTCCACCCCGAAGAACTCACGTATACTAATTTTGAGTAAAATTTGAGATTTTGATTAAAGTACCGTAAAACCACCGTAATCTACCTTAATCTGCCAAAAGTCGATAAATGGACTCCAAATTCGTGTTTAGCACTCCAAATGACCCTCAGAGAATGATTCTGAGACACATCATCGAAGAAATCCGGGAGTCTCGAAAGTGGCGTTTTTCCTCGAAATTTTCCCCGGTTGGGAAGCTTCGAACGAAATTAGCCGAAAACTTTGCAAATTCGACTAATAAACCACAATTTCGTGATCAGCGCGCCAAAAACTTTCCCTGAGATAATTTTGAGTCAAATCTGGAACGTTCTTCTGAAATGCTTCCTTAAAGGCAGTGTTCACGATTTTTTGACTTAATCGGTTGGCTTTCGCCTGACGCGGTCATTCCGCATCTTCACCGAGGTGTGCCGCCCTAGTAGTCAGCCGTGTCCATTTTTCACGGTCTTCAGCCACAATTTGAACACATTCCATCCAGCTGTCACTATTCCATTTCCTGCGAAACGAAACATCGCGCCTGAACTGTCTTTCGATGCCGAGTGACTTTAAATCCTCTTTAACCACATCCGTCCAGAACTTTCGCCTACGCCCAGGTGGCCGTTTCCAGACAGGATTTGGAAGCATTTTTAAAGCGTGTTGTACGAGACGATCCGGCGTTCTTCATAGTATATGCCCGAGCAGTCGAAGTCGACTTTCCATTGCTGCTTGAGATGGCGTTAGGAGATGCTGGCACCTCCCTCGTGTCAAGCGTTGATGTACTGCGTCGATTTCCTTGTAAAGGTCTTTGTTATGGCATACACGCGGCCAGAAATATCCAAGCAAACGCCTAAAAAGCTTCCTCTCCGTGCAATCCAACCTTTCCATCTGCGTTTTCGGTGCTGCCCACGTCTCCGATCCGTACATCATGATAGGGCGAATAGCGGATAGGTAGACGCGCAACTTGACTTCCTTCGCGATGGTGGTAGACAGTGTTCACGATAAGAATCGTTTTTCTGCTTTTCCGCCTATCTTGAAGGCGGTCCCATGCAGATTCAAATGATGTTTTTGGAATCGTACAAAACTTCTAGGAACGGAGATATGGTCCCTCAAAAATTGAGCTAGAGAAGCATGGTGGACGAGTTGTCCGAGGCTTGTAACTTCCGTCTTTTGCAGCCGATGTATGCGAGCTGACCTGAGTAAAGAGAGAAGTTGAGAATGAAGGGAAGAACGGCTCTATTGTTCGGAAACCTTCAATCATTTCACAATCTCGAGCATTCAATTGTTCGCGTTGGTGGGCGTGGAAAGTGCATCTGGGTGTGACGAGCTCACGGGTGTCCAACTTGGTGGCCGTAGGGGACCGTTCCAAGCTCATTTTCCTTAGTCCTCGCAACGTTAGGGTTGCGCTAGGCCCCGCAGCTGTAGATCTCCACCAAAAACCAGACATTGTTTTTATCGTGGACACTGCCTTTAACTCTCTAATCGGTATAAATAAACGGCGAACCGAAAAACCCGTACCCGTTCAAAATGTGTCCCCACCCAACCTTTGCTCAGGGTGGTAGTTTTGGGGGCTAAACACATTTATGAGGTTCGTTTCCAGATTATCCAAAGACTAGTGCGCTCTTTGGAAGTTACAAAAGCACAAAAAACGACCTTTCTGAGTTTGTAACTTCTTGGAACTGGCAGCTCGGGGGGATCACTAAACTAACTTGCAGCTCACTATTGAGCCACGAGAGATACTAACGATACCAGTCGTTTTGGCAGATGCGTTTAGCACTCTGAACACTTCGCTTGTAAGGAGATTCCGACATGATAAGCTTTATAAGCCATACACCACCAGGCCGGAGAGGAGGGGATGGGCTATATGTGAAATTCATTTTATACATAGAACCTATTGTAGCAGCTAGAGAAAATGACACAGAGTCGACTTAAGTGATGGAATTTGAAGGAACCTCTTGGAGAAGTCTATGGTCCAACGAGAACTTTCCAGGAACTCCTTAGTGAGGCAGAAAGAAGGCGATAATTCACTTCAGTTCAGTGAGGAGCTATAATTTGAAGAGATTAACCTTTTGTGGCGCATTATAAACACATAGCTTGAGAGTGAACTGATTATTATCGTCATGATGCCTATAAAAACTTATGTTCGCCCAGTGGAGTAAGAGTGGCATCCTATCCTATAGTTGTCGGTGAAACGGTCATGTCGGTCATCCTATACATGAGAAAGCAGAGTTGCCATTAAAGGCAGTGGTCACGATGAAAAACGTTATCGAAAAAACTACAAAAATCAGCTTAGATGAAAAACAGCTGAAAAACTATGAAGGTAGCGCGGTGAAAAACGGTCTACAAATAGAGTTTCTAGGGCCCAAAGAAGCTAGTTCGTGCACACGTGCACAGCGATGACGAAACATCGCAGTCTCATGCCGAGCAGTCAAAAATCATCGACATTCAGAGGACGAAATAAATGCAAATTTAACGAATAAAAACAGTTGAATAATGAAAGCATCACTTCAGTCAAAGTTTTTGACTAGATGTGTACATAAATTCGAAGGTTCATTGATTGACATTCAATTTCAAGCTAGCTGATGTTCTTGATATAAGAGGTCATCGATGCTGATGATATGGAGAGGGCTCGTTGCCGAGTGACTTTAAATCCTCTTTAACCACATCCGTCCAGAACTTTCGCCTACGCCCAGGTGGCCGTTTCCAGACAGGATTTGGAAGCATTTTTAAAGCGTGTTGTACGAGACGATCCGGCGTTCTTCTTAGTATATGCCCGAGCAGTCGAAGTCGACTTTCCATTGCTGCTTGAGATGGCGTTAGGAGATGCTGGCACCTCCCTCGTGTCAAGCGTTGATGTACTGCGTCGATTTCCTTGTAAAGGTCTTCGTTATGGCATACACGCGGCCAGAAATATCCAAGCAAACGCCTAAAAGCTTCCTCTCCGTGCAATCCAACCTTTCCGTCTGCGTTTTCGGTGCTGCCCACGTCTCCGATCCGTACATCATGATAGGGCGAATAGCGGATAGGTAGACGCGCAACTTGACTTCCTTCGCGATGGTGGTAGACAGTGTTCACGATAAGAATCGTTTTTCTGCTTTTCCGCCTATCTTGAAGGCGGTCCCATGCAGATTCCAATGATGTTTTTGGAATCGTACAAAACTTCTAGGAACGGAGATATGGTCCTCAAAAATTGAGCTAGAGAAGCATGGTGGACGAGTTTTCCGAGGCTTGTAACTTCCGTCTTTTGCAGCCGATGTATGCGAGCTGACCTGAGTAAAGAGAGAAGTTGAGAATGAAGGGAAGAACGGCTCTATTGTTCGGAAACCTTCAATCATTTCACAATCTCGAGCATTCAATTGTTCGCGTTGGTGGGCGTGGAAAGTGCATCTGGGTGTGACGAGCTCACGGGTGTCCAACTTGGTGGCCGTAGGGGACCGTTCCAAGCTCATTTTCCTTAGTCCTCGCAACGTTAGGGTTGCGCTAGGCCCCGCAGCTGTAGATCTCCACCAAAAACCAGACATTGTTTTTATCGTGGACACTGCCTTTAACTCTCTAATCGGTATAAATAAACGGCGAACCGAAAAACCCGTACCCGTTCAAAATGTGTCCCCACCCAACCTTTGCTCAGGGTGGTAGTTTTGGGGGCTAAACACATTTATGAGGTTCGTTTCCAGATTATCCAAAGACTAGTGCGCTCTTTGGAAGTTACAAAAGCACAAAAACGACCTTTCTGAGTTTGTAACTTCTTGGAACTTGCAGCTCGGGGGGATCACTAAACTAACTTGCAGCTCACTATTGAGCCACGAGAGATACTAACGATACCAGTCGTTTTGGCAGATGCGTTTAGCACTCTAAACACTATACCAGCTCTCTCATCAAGCCTTCAAACACCCTTGCGTAGACCCCTAACCATGCCCCGTGTCGCCCCATTTTCTTCCGTTCCCGCGCCGAAAAAGTTGGAACCGGAAGCGGAACGGAACAGCCCAAAAAACATAGGGAATACGGGAGACGGAATCGGAAACGGAACACTTCCGCGCAGCCCTGATTCTGAAGGATTTTTGAGATAAATGGTGGAAGCACATAAAACCTGTCTCGCTCATTTGAGTCTGCGCGGTGCGAACGGAGGAGCGGTCGGTCATGGCAAAATACAACTATGCTAACAAGGAAAGTGTTTAGAGTGGTAAACGCATCTGCGAAAACGACTAGTACTAGTATCTCTTCTAGCACAATAGTAAAAGTGCGCAGTCACCCGCCCTGAGCTCTGGAAAAAGTAGGTTCTGGAAAGTTATGAGCTTTTTTAAGCCTCGCGAAAGGAAAAGCGTACCCATCGGACATTTTTTTTCGAAGTTTCAAAAAAATTTTCTCGGATTAAGCTCAAAACTCGTATGTAGGAGTAATTTAGGGTGGTGAACACGAACCTGGGGTCCATTTGTCGAAATTTTGAGGTTTGCTGTAGGTTACGGTAGGTAATATGTCATTTAGGGGACAAAATCCACCTTAGTATTTTGAAAATCGACAAACGAACGTTAAACTCGTATTCTCCACCCCGAAGAACTCACGTATACTAATTTTGAGTAAAATTTGAGATTTTGATTAAAGTACCGTAAAACCACCGTAATCTACCTTAATCTGCCAAAAGTTGATAAATGGACTCCAAATTCGTGTTTAGCACTCCAAATGACCCTCAGAGAATGATTCTGAGACACATCATCGAAGAAATCCGGGAGTCTCGAAAGTGGCGTTTTTCCCTCGAAATTTTCCCCGGTTGGGAAGCTTCGAACGAAATTAGCCGAAAACTTTGCAAATTCGACTAATAAACCACAATTTCGTGATCAGCGCGCCAAAAACTTTCCCTGAGATAATTTTGAGTCAAATCTGGAACGTTCTTCTGAAATGCTTCCTTAAAGGCAGTGTTCACGATTTTTTTGACTTAATCGGTTGGCTTTCGCCTGACGCGGTCATTCCGCATCTTCACCGAGGTGTGCCGCCCTAGTAGTCAGCCGTGTCCATTTTTCACGGTCTTCAGCCACAATTTGAACACATTCCATCCAGCTGTCACTATTCCATTTCCTGCGAAACGAAACATCGCGCCTGAACTGTCTTTCGATGCCGAGTGACTTTAAATCCTCTTTAACCACATCCGTCCAGAACTTTCGCCTACGCCCAGGTGGCCGTTTCCAGACAGGATTTGGAAGCATTTTTAAAGCGTGTTGTACGAGACGATCCGGCGTTCTTCTTAGTATATGCCCGAGCAGTCGAAGTCGACTTTCCATTGCTGCTTGAGATGGCGTTAGGAGATGCTGGCACCTCCTCGTGTCAAGCGTTGATGTACTGCGTCGATTTCCTTGTAAAGGTCTTTGTTATGGCATACACGCGGCCAGAAATATCCAAGCAAACGCCTAAAAAGCTTCCTCTCCGTGCAATCCAACCTTTCCATCTGCGTTTTCGGTGCTGCCCACGTCTCCGATCCGTACATCATGATAGGGCGAATAGCGGATAGGTAGACGCGCAACTTGACTTCCTTCGCGATGGTGGTAGACAGTGTTCACGATAAGAATCGTTTTTCTGCTTTTCCGCCTATCTTGAAGGCGGTCCCATGCAGATTCCAATGATGTTTTTGGAATCGTACAAAACTTCTAGGAACGGAGATATGGTCCCTCAAAAATTGAGCTAGAGAAGCATGGTGGACGAGTTTTCCGAGGCTTGTAACTTCCGTCTTTTGCAGCCGATGTATGCGAGCTGACCTGAGTAAAGAGAGAAGTTGAGAATGAAGGGAAGAACGGCTCTATTGTTCGGAAACCTTCAATCATTTCACAATCTCGAGCATTCAATTGTTCGCGTTGGTGGGCGTGGAAAGTGCATCTGGGTGTGACGAGCTCACGGGTGTCCAACTTGGTGGCCGTAGGGGACCGTTCCAAGCTCATTTTCCTTAGTCCTCGCAACGTTAGGGTTGCGCTAGGCCCCGCAGCTGTAGATCTCCACCAAAAACCAGACATTGTTTTTATCGTGGACACTGCCTTTAACTCTCTAATCGGTATAAATAAACGGCGAACCGAAAAACCCGTACCCGTTCAAAATGTGTCCCCACCCAACCTTTGCTCAGGGTGGTAGTTTTGGGGGCTAAACACATTTATGAGGTTCGTTTCCAGATTATCCAAAGACTAGTGCGCTCTTTGGAAGTTACAAAAGCACAAAAAACGACCTTTCTGAGTTTGTAACTTCTTGGAACTTGCAGCTCGGGGGGATCACTAAACTAACTTGCAGCTCACTATTGAGCCACGAGAGATACTAACGATACCAGTCGTTTTGGCAGATGCGTTTAGCACTCTAAGCACTTCGCTTGTAAGGAGATTCCGACATGATAAGCTTTATAAGCCATACACCACCAGGCCGGAGAGGAGGGGATGGGCTATATGTGAAATTCATTTTATACATAGAACCTATTGTAGCAGCTAGAGAAAATGACACAGAGTCGACTTAAGTGATGGAATTTGAAAGGAACCTCTTGGAGAAGTCTATGGTCCAACGAGAACTTTCCAGGAACTCCTTAGTGAGGCAGAAAGAAGGCGATAATTCACTTCAGTTCAGTGAGGAGCTATAATTTGAAGAGATTAACCTTTTGTGGCGCATTATAAACACATAGGTTGACAGTGAACTGATTATTCTCGTCATGATGCCTATAAACACTTATGTTCGCCCAGTGGAGTAAGAGTGGCATCCTATCCTATAGTTGTCGGTGAAACGGTCATGTCGGTCATCCTATACATGAGAAAGCAGAGTTGCCATTAAAGGCAGTGGTCACGATGAAAAACGTTATCGAAAAAACTACAAAAATCAGCTTAGATGAAAAACAGCTGAAAAACTATGAAGGTAGCGCGGTGAAAAACGGTCTACAAATAGAGTTTCTAGGGCCCAAAGAAGCTAGTTCGTGCACACGTGCACAGCGATGACGAAACATCGCAGTCTCATGCCGAGCAGTCAAAAATCATCGACATTCAGAGGACGAAATAAATGCAAATTTAACGAATAAAAACAGTTGAATAATGAAAGCATCACTTCAGTCAAAGTTTTTGACTAGATGTGTACATAAATTCGGAGGTTCATTGATTGACATTCAATTTCAAGCTAGCTGATGTTCTTGATATAAGAGGTCATCGATGCTGATGATATGGAGAGGGCTCGTCCACCATCAAAAGACAAGAAAGTTCAGGTTCCGAATTCGGCCCAAAACAGTGGTTTTTTCGCGATTTTTTCTTATAGGTCCTACTACTCGAGACCCAGGAAAGGATTTGGAGAGAATAAGACGACAAGCATATTTGATCGCGACCACTGCCTTTAAGGGGCGGCATGCATGAACGCTGCGAAGAAGGTCAGGAAGCCGTTCCGCGTCCGCCGTGCAAAGTGTCGAGCCAGAGGTGACCCGAAAAACATGCAGCCGGCTTGAGGTTGGGACTCAAATTCACTACACACAGCAAACCCCATGCCTAACAGCTGTTTTTTTTTGATTTGGTCTGTTTTGATTTGGTTTTTAATTTGGTCATTATTTGGAACGGCTTTATTTCTGTGAAACTTTAGAGCCAAACGGGAAAATTATTCGAATAATAAATTAATATGACGAAGAAATCAAATAAAGACTGAAGTTCAGCACTATTGAAATTTAAAACAAAAACAGTTGGACGGGAAGTTCACCGTGCGTGGTGAGATTGCGTCCTTACACAAAGGGGACGGCGTTTTTCGGGTCACCTCCGGCTCGTCGCTTTGCACGAAGGACGCGAAGCGGCTCCCTGACCTCCTTGCATGTCGTCCCAGAACTACAGCAGGGAGGAGAGAAGGCGTGTTGGGGGTTAACAGGGACCGTAAACATCAACGCACACTGTGGGGCAAGAACAGGGTCTGGTTACCATAGGGGATTCGCCTCGAGAGCCAAAGCCCTGTTTTCGAGAAATTCCGCTTTTACTCGCTTGTTTTTTTTTGGTTAGGAGAAAGGAGACTGCAAGACGTCCATCCGTTGTGGGAACATAGGAAGGAGAGCGCAGAACAGAGGAATGTGAATAAGGATGCAAGACGATGAAGGACGATTGTTGTAGTTTATGAGCTCAACCTTTCTATCCTAACATCAAATGAATCGTAATAAAGCGAATTAACATTAATCACCCACTATAGCAATTACCCAATTAAATCATAACTTACTTAATTGTCTCTCACCACTATGAAGTATTAATGTACAGAAACAAGAGTTTTGATGAAGATTTCTTTTAGGTATCCGAAGAAATCACTTTCCTTCTTCTGAAAGAGATTGCCTGGAAAATTCCTAGAATTCAGAGCAAACCTCGACTTTACCTAGGAATTGCCGCAAAGATGACGCGATTTCAGCGAGAAGTCTGCCGCGAAAATGCTGCGATAGCACAGCAATCTTTGCAATGGAAGCTGAAATGGCTCAGCCAATAAAGCGGAGGACTACTAAGCGATGGATTGGTAATGGTTGATAATTAAAATCTTCAGATACGGAAGCAGGAATCGCGGTAGATTCGGGGCAGAATCCCGGATTCGCAGCATTTTCTTTGGGTCGAGGCAATGAAATACCGATAGAATCCAGGTAATGTCTTAACTCTACTGCGAAACTACTGGAAATATGTCGCTTCGGCTTTGGTCCTGCGCCTTGGCGGCAGGTCCCCGATAGGTTCTCGGTAAAATCCAAGACTCCTCCTAATTCCTTCAAGAGTCATTTGAAGGATTGTTGGACGAAAACCTACTTTGCCTTACCTTACAATGCTGGTAATATCTTTTGGGTTTTGGGCGAAAAAGACGCAAAAACGCGTTTTCTCATAACTCTCAAAGTGGTCCGATCTGGAATCTGAGGAAGTATTTGGAATCAGCATTGAGAGCTCTTCCTTTTGAACCCTCACCTGCCTTACTCTGCAACAAGGCATATAGGCCTGACACAATCGAGTGCGCGAAACGCGGAGGCGGAGCTGTTGTCGCGGAATTGAATGTGTTCATGACATCATTACGTATATTCTAGTGGAACACTCTGGAGTGGTTTTTCACTGAATTAATCAGATATAATTTCCGATTTCCCCCATTTTTAAGTATCCATATTCCGGTTACTTCCCGGGTCACGTTCCCGGAACAAACAGGACCAATCAACCTGAGACTTGGTCATAACCTTTTCTTGTTGCCCTCCTCTAAATTGACATAACAGCAGCCCAATCCAGATAACTTCATTTTGCACCCCCTTCAGATGTATCAAAACTGCATTTTTTCGCCTTTTCGGCGACCCGGGAGACCCCAGCAATCGTCCTTCTCTAGGGCGCGAAACAACCCATATTACAACAACGCTTAGTATAGGCTTCTTCAAAACAGTAAAAACCGGTCTGAAGGAATTCCCCGCCCAGCGACATCTCGGTGATTTGAGCTGAAAAGTCCCAAAATCACCGACGTCCCTTTCTCTGCTCAAATGGGACCAATCGGCTTGGGACTCGGTGAATATACTTTTTCTGTTATCCTCCTTTGAATAAACACGGTAGCAACCAAATTCGTTGACCCCCGTTTTTCAACCCATTCGGATGTGTCAAAAAGGAGTTTTTTCGGTTTTTCGACGACCCAGGACCCAACAATAAGAACTGTGAGGGAGGGGGGAGTGTATGCAGGAAAACAGGAGGTGTCTCTCACACCTGTACATATGGCCTGGTGGTCTGAAGCCCTTTTCACAGTCTGCCGGACGATGACGTCAGGCACGTTATAGGATAGGACTGCGGCGTCGGTGCGGCCCGCACTGCGGGTTCGGCCGCCCGACGTCACAGTGCGGTGAAATCATTGACACGACGCGGAACAAGTTATGAGGAGTTGAAGTGTTGTTTTCGCCTTACATTTTGTACTGAAGAGTCGGAATTGAACACCGCAGCTTCCCTCGCACTGCGGCACGGCGAAATACGCCGCAAGTGCAATGTGTGGCACTGTCCGTCGTCGGACGGCAAAAAGGTTCGAAAATGGTTTAAAGGCATCGTACGCGCAAAAAACCGTATCTCATTTTTTCATGTTTTTGCGCAGGCAGTTCTCTGACATACAGAATAAGAGTGGAAATGCTCCACAAAACCATCGACTTTTGCGAAAAAACTCATTTTGAAATGTCTCGAATTATTCACCTCCCACCCCTCCATCGATTTCGGTGTGTCTGGTGCAATACGTCTGAAGTTTTTTTTCGCAAACGACGGATGTGTTTTTTGCTTCAAACTTATTACGTGGGTGAATTCCTGTTGCCTCTTGTTCAGTGGAACTTATTCTCAAAATGAAGTATCGATTGGGCAAGTTTGGATGTTAGAATTTCCCGAATTAAAAATTTCAAATGCTGAATCATCCGCGCATGTGGTGGCGCTTCTGTTCCTTGTGCTAGATGGTTGGTAAAAATTGGTGGCGGGTCGTCATTTTGAACCACTCTAACTTCAGAACCTCATGGTTTTGACGCGCAGAACTTCACCAACGTGGTCCGCCGGGCTCAATCATGAAATTGAGCCTGAAAAATGGATATTGGTTTTCAGCGCGAACGATGCCTTTAAGGCGCTGTGTTGGGCATCCATCGTGTAGACCGGTGCAGTGTTGGTTCAGACACTTCAGACACTTCGACAAGGGTAGCGTTGGAGCTCGTCCGCGCCGTCATTTTCACACCCAACAAACTTTGCACCAACCCGTGGTTTACCTCCCTTTCCAGAATCAGGAGAGTTAGGAGCCTTAAGAAGTGCAACTTACACATAAAGCTAGATTTCCCAATTTAGTTCAAACCCAAGTTTCAGAGCTCTGAAAACCGCGGCCTAGGACGAGTTTCGACGTAATCTTCGACAAGTGGGAGTTTTGCATTCAACGCCTTTCTTCGCGAAAAAATCTTTTCCCAAGATGGCAAGCATTGAAGGCATTTAGGCGTCACCGACCGCAGGTTGGCTGCCTCTTTAAAGTCATCACATTCGGGGATTGCTGCGGGATGGGATGAGTTCTCTTCAGAGTGATGCATCGAAGGTGCAAACGTCCGCGTAAGGCAGCGTCCATACGTTGCGAGAGCGCGCGGTTGTGCAAAATCGATGGTCGTCATTAATTAACACACGATTTGGCGGCCGCTGACGGGCGCATAATCAGGTGCTTACGCCCGTTCCGGGAGAGAATCAGCAAGTCTCGAGCTTATTATTCTGTCCATAAAGCGCTTAGCCTCCAGTCTACTTCAAAACTAATGCCCTATTCGCATGCTCGTCCGAGAGCAGCGAACGCGACGGCCGTCTGAAAAGCATGTCGGCTGTATGGGCCGCCATTCCCATTCGGACACACTTTACATGAGCAGCCAAGGATTCGACTTGATTGATTGATCACCACGTCAACAGTCGTCGATCGAATCAGCACGAGGCAGGAGGTGCTTGCTTGTCTTTCTCTGTGCACCGGCATCTCTCAGTGCTAGGGAGCGTTGATGAGAGCGGAACAGCGAGAGCGCGCGTTCCGCCACATATGGATGGAGCCTAATGGACGCCGTGAAGTAGAAGACAGAGGTGCAAAAAAAATTTGGCACTGATTGATTGCGGGAGTAGTGATGGTGAAAATACGGCAGTGTTTTGTAACTCGAAAATTCTTAACTGACTTGAGACTGTTGATCTCACTCAGGTCCGCAAGCTTTGTTAAAGGCAGTGGTCGCGATCAAATATGCTTGTCGTCTTTTTTTCTCTAAACCCTTTTCTGGGTCTCGAGTAATAGGACCTATAAGAAAAAATCGCGAAAAAACCACTGTTTTGGGCCAAATTTGAAACCTGAACTTTCTTGTCTTTTGATGGTGGACGAGCCCACTCCACATCATCGGCATCGGTGACCTCTTATATCAAGAACATCGGCTGGCTTGAAATTGAATTTCAATCAATGAAGCTTTGGATTTATGTACACATCTAGTCAAAAACATTGACTGAAGTGATGCTTTCATTGTTCAGTTGTTTTTATTCGTTAAATTTGCATTTATTTCGTCCTCTGAATGTCGATGATTTTTGACTGCTCGGCATGAGACGGCGATCATTTTCGTCATCGCTGTGCACGTGTGCACGAAACAGCTTCTTTGGGCCCTAGAAACTCTAATTCTAGCCCGTTTTTCACCGCTCTACCTTCATAGTTTTTCAGCTGTTTTTGATCTAAGCCGATTTTTGTAGTTTTTTCTATAACGTTTTTCATCGTGACCACAGCCTTTAAGTAAAAACTCATTACATATTTTAGTCCAGAACAGGTGTTCTGGGAATGAATCTGTTTGTGGCTGTAAAGTTCATATTAAGAAAGGAAACTAAGTGCTCCACGACTGCAGGTCAAAACCTTTTCACCTGCCTTTTCACTCACAAAGATTATACTGCCTCTTCAAAATGGCAGCTTATACGAGAAAAGGAATACTTGAACTTTACCGAGCCCTCCCATTTCCTTTCTGCAGTTCTCCGACGTCCCCGACGATCCATTGAAAATGGCACCTAACTTCTATGTCGCAATAGCCACGGTAGCATTGCGCTCGTGAATCAAAATCTGATGGTTAGGGTAGCGATCAGGGGTGTGCGAAAAATTCTTTTCGGCAATTTTTTTTTACCGAAACTTTTTACCGAAATTTTGTTTCGGTAAATACCGTAAAAACGGAAAATTCGATAAAAATTCTCACTTCGACTTTTTGATGAATATGATAGAACAGCTGACCGATAATATTTAAGTATCGTTTTCATTAGTGCATGAGGACAGTGCAAATAATGAGTGCGTTTTGCATATTAAACTGAGCTCAACTGCTGAGCCCGATCAGTGGGACATTGATTTTTAGAAAAAAGTAACATTTCAAAATTTTCTGTCGTCAAGGCTTTCTGTAGTCACTCAAAATCAGGCCAGCTGAGGAAAACATTCTCTCGCCTCAACTGTGCCAGGAGGAGCGCAAAAGTACCTATTGGCCAGTGAGGAAAGGTGCGAGTACGATGATTTCACAATGGAGTCGTTCAAGAACTGCAGTGAATCCAGTGTTGTATGTGGACTTCGAAAAGAATTTTTTCAGCTCCAGGAAATATCTGCTTCAAAACTATGCTGCGTTACAAATCTGTTGACATTTCTGAATAAAATATGTATTTCTCGGAGTAGTATTTCGATAAAAAAACACGTGGCACAGAAGGTTTGATTTTGAGAAATGTAAAATTTCAAAATTTTCTGTCGTCAAGGCCTTTCTATAGTCACTCAAAATCAGACCAGCTGAAGAAAACAATTTTTGAACATTCAAGAAGTAGGCCAAAGGGTTCAATTAACAGTAACGAAAAGAAGGTTGAAGAATGATATCGCGCCAAATGCATGCCTTAACGGTAGCGAACCCGTGAAATACGAGAAAGAAGGAGGCCAACTACGCGAAAAAAAAACACCCAATTTTTTTGGGTGGAAACCTCGGTAAATTTCGAGAAAAACTAGGGTAAACGGTAAATCAAAATTTACCAAAAAATACCGGTGAATCGGGAAAATCGGTAAGCGGAAAATGCACACCCCTGGTAGCGATCTACCATTGGTAGCTCTACCACTGGATTGCGCTGTCACCACTGCCGCGTTGATGAATCCGGACCCTGGTGAAGGTTTTATGAGAAGATTCGCATTTCTTCTTATCGACTTAAAGGCAGTGGTTGCGATAAAATATGCTTGTGATCTTTTCCTCTCTAAACCTTTCTCTGGTTTAGAATATTTCTGGTTTAGAATATTAGGACCTGTAAGAAAAAATCGAGAAAAAACCGCTGTTTCGCGCCGAATTTAAAGCCTCAAGTTTCTTGTCTTTTGATAGTTAGTGGACGAGCCCACTCCACATCATCGGCATCGATGATCTCTAATATCAAGAGCATCAGCTGGCTTGACATTTAATTTCAATCAATGAACACTAACCTTCGGACTGACCTGCTCAAATATGTATGCCCTCATCTAGTTAAAACATTGAATGGAGTGCTTGGCTACATGGCTTATCTGTTTTTAATAGCTAAATTTGCGTTTGTTTCTGTCTGTGAATGTCAATGAATTCTGACTTTACACACATGAGACTGCGATCTTTTTAAGCGGCGCTCTGCAGGTGTGCAGGAACTGGCATCTTGAGGCCCTAGAAACTCTAATTCTAGCCAGTTTTTCATCGTGCTACCTTCATAGTTTTTCAGCGAGCGCCCTTCAACGTCCATCTTAGACGGTGAAAATTTGTATACAAGGTTTATCGACCACATCGCTCGTAAACTTCTGGAGCATAGCTCGGAAAAAGGCTCGAGGTACTCAGACTTATAGTACTATAAGCAAAGGCATCCTCGCTTTGTGTTGCGCTAAAATAGTTCCCCTCGTTATACTTTGTACTCATCTTGCATAAACTTGAAGTGAATGAAGCAGTTCCAAATTGAGAGGAAATGGCACTCCGTTCGGAGCGAAGATGAACAGAACTGTTGTTTGAGCTCACCACTAATCAAATTTTGAGAGAGGGGTTATAGCCAACTATCGAAGAGCGATAGTTGGCAGAGAAAGTCGTAGCTAAAGCCGCTGAGAGACTGAAGTAAAAAGAAATTACCAGTAATTACGTTTCAGAGCCAGCTTTGACACCTTTCTCTTTGCATTTCCTCTCAATGTGAGCAGAGGAAATCACGTAACAAATTGGGTCCATCGATATGTAATGAAGACGAGGCATCCTAACAGGGTGCACGTGATTGCTGCGTGACCCGCAGGCTGCACACTCTAGGCACAGTCCATTCTCAGGGACGAAATTCGAGGTTTCCATATAATTTTGAAGTAGACCTTTCCTGTATGACCACTGCCAAGCGCAAACTCTCCATTGCCCCGAATAAGCGAGATGCATCTAGAAGCCAACCTGGTGCGCCCACATCAAGAAGTCACTTCGGCGAGCCCCTTTTGACGTCCCCCTAGAGCTCAACAATAGCAAAATGAACGATGGCTTTTGATTAATAGCCCCTCCTTTCGTTAGGTCTTGGCCTCCCTTTTCCTTCACTCTTGTGCAATTATTATGGGGAAATGAATGGCGAACTGGGGTGCTGAGCGAGGTGAAAATTGGCTCGATTATGTCTCAATGTGACAGTCAATAAATCTTCCTTGTAGGAAATCATATTCGACTTGGGTTGTTTATCGTATTGAGGCACCGAATAAAACACTTGAAGAGCTTTGCGTGTCAAGGACACTTCGTTTCAGGTTGAGAGCCTCTCGAGAATCCACAATACATGGAGCGATTACCAAAAAGCGAGGTCTTGCTGTTGCTGTAGGTGTTTCCACATTATTTAGCCGTAATTTAGGCATTATCAATTGATGGCAGGTCATAAGTCTATTATGATCCAATTTGTACCAACAGACTTTGCAACAGTTATAGAAGCTCGAATATAGAATTTTCTGAGACATAAAAATAGGTGAAAATCAGAAGACTGCATGGGTAGTTGCAGTATGGATGGGTTTTGGCGAATTTTCATTAGCCAACATTGGAAATACGAGGTGTAACTAAGGTCAAGGATGTGGTGGGCTCTGCAATCGACGAGAAATGATCGTATGCTTGGAAACTGGCGACATCAAGGGTTTATTACTGGTCGAATCGACTGATGGAGGGGCAGCCGCTGCTCCAACGGCCAGTAGGTAGGCCAAAAACAAGTTGGCGATATATGTTTCAGACATGTTTGGCGACGCGCAACTGGCAAAGGAAGGCAAGAGCAATGATGAAAACGGAATGGATGGAAAAAAGGAGGCGCCACATACTGGAGTAGTATTGAATGGCAGACAAATAAAAAAATAAAAATAAAACAAAAATTTTATGATACAAGAAATTTTGATGATTTCCATTCTTAAGTTTTCGATGAAATACAGTTGTGGTGACCTTCAGAAGCAGAACAGCGTTGAAAAAGTGGACCAAAAAGCTTTTTTGAGAAGTATGGTTTCCGTTTTCATTTTAGTATGACGCATGAACCAGGCGGCTGGCCGTGCGGGGTTGGCAGCCTCACTAGAGAATGGGTTTCGATTTGTGCGGGGTGATCTACCGTCGCAGCCCCGTCCATTCATCAGACTAAAATCATTGCACGAACTCTAGAAGACGCCTCCTAAGATTATTCCACAGATCAGATTTTGCCTTTTTTTCTGAAACCTTCTCTGACCGAATTTTTTTTACGTGATGGAAGTACCTATCGTCCATCACTGGATGAGGGATCGCCGCGACGCTGCTTGGCGGGAAAAATTGCGCGCGGGAAAACGAAGGGAGTGGCTATTGATCGAAGGGAGAGTGGCTAATTTTTCCCGACAAGCAGCGTCGCGGCGATCCCTCATCCAGTGATGGACAATAAACGTCCTCACCCTAGTGAGAAAGCCCCTCCGTAAGCCGGCTCAAAGGCGTCCATAGCAGCCACAAACTTGGAACAAGAAACACTCCTATAGGTAGAATCACACTTACTAGGAATGTTTATTTCGTTGAAAAGGGCGAACTGTATCTCGCCAGCCAATACTGTTTGATATTAATGTTTCGAAATCGTCTATTCTCGCCCTGCTGTTTTCGATTGTGGCCGCTGGTACCATGAGAATCGCTGCTGAGATGAATGTGCTCGTAAACTGGTGAAGGATTCGTGTTGCTGCTATATGCTGAACTTCAGGGAGAGCTGAGGAAGATCAACAGAGCAAAAAGAGTACTGGAGGTCATCAAGAATTTCATGACTGTCATCACAAATGAGGTGAGCTTCATACGTATCGATAACATTTTGCATAAACGTGATGACGTTTTCCACAGTTTTCTACTGACACTCCTAACGTTACCTCTGCGCCTTCTATTGTTAGTTTTAGGATTTCGTCTAATAGTGCCGATATTGATTGCTCTTCCGAGAGTTTCGAAAGCTCACCCTCTATTGTAGTTAGGCTTATGTGGAATTTCAGAGCTAAAATGGGCGGGTGGGAGAGCAGGTGTTTCTCATAAATATCATAAAAGTTGTAATGTACTTGATTTCCTCAATATCGATTGCAATCGAGTGTCATCCCATCGACTAGGCAAACCCATTTCAGGTGAAGAGAGGCTGATGAAAATAGTATTGTCTGCATCCGTCGTCCAAGGTATGGCTATTTCTCGCTCTCAGCGCCTACGCTATTTCTCTAACAGTGGATTACTCCTGAAGAAATCTCTCACCAAGGCCATTGCAAGGTAGAGCTGTTCAATTCATTTCGATTACGCACGCTTTCGTATGGAATTTCATGACCATCACACCAATCAACATGTGAGGCAAGATAATCATTCTCATTAGGAATGTGCACTCATGGACCTCACCAGTTTCGTCTCACACCGCTTCGCGGTGTTCAACGAAACTAGAACTCGCGCCGCGTAGCGGCGCTCGCTCATGCACTCACGCCGCTGCGCGGCGTTCGATCTCCACCCATCACAAATACCGGGATTTTGTTAAAGATCTTTGCAGTTTGGTAGGAGTGAGCGTCTTTTTTCCGATCATTGCTATCAGAGGTGATATTTCGCCATAATCGACCGCCGCAACTGGTGTTCTGTCAAAATGTAGTTTTTGAGTATTGCCTCGGAGTTTGCTTGCTTTCTGGTAGACTTCTCAGGATTGTGTAAAGAAATCAAGTGTAAATGAAAAGTCTGATCTGTTTGCCTCAAAGTCGCCAATCGGCTGCCTTTCTCAATCCTGTGGAGAGTCGAAAATGATAGTTGAGGCTCAAAATACACTCCCCTCTTTTTACTTACCCTCTGCTCAAATCACGCAACTTATCTGTCCGATTTCTGTAAAAGCATTTCTTCCAATACAGGTAGTCTCAAAAGGTCATCAGATTCCTCAAGCTGCCACGCAAAAACATTTTGATATTATACCCACAATCTCACTGATGTTGCGCGCTCGCTCCTGCAGATTCTGCACCTCTGTATCTGATGAAAGTTCCCACTCTGCAGGGCGGTATGCGCGATCCTCTCAAACCCCTATACTTTTTTGTAAATGTGTGCGCGAACTCATTTAGTTTCTAATCATTTCCCGACGTTGTGTGCGCTCCTTTTCAACACCTATACAACTTTAAACGGAGGGATTTGCACACCCTTCAATGACCCAATCGCTATCCCGAGCGTTGTTCTCCCTCCTCCTTATTCATCAGACACCTTCCGAAGTGGTGCACGCACACTTCCTCAAACTCTAGTAACTTTTCTCAAAAGTTCGCTGTTCCTTAAACCCTATGCACCTTCAAAAAATAGGATGTGCACTTCCTTCCAAGCTCGAAACACTCTCCCGGACGTTGTGCTAGCTCCTCGAAAACCCATACACCCCTTTTTTAATGGTGTGCGCACACCCCTTCTAACTCGAATCACTTTCATCGACTCTGTGCGCGCTCTTTCTGAAACCTCTGACGATACTGTGCAAAAAAAACCCTCAACTTTAATCACTTCTCGATGTTGTGCGCGCTCTCCTTGAACATTTATATGTCTTCAACAATGGCGTGCAAATGTCCCTTCAAACTCTATTCTTTTTCACCGACTTTCTGCGCGCTCCTCCTAAACCCTTATACACCTTCCTTGATGGTGTGCGCACACCCCTTCAAACCCCAATCACCTTCGTCGACCTTCTGCGCGCTCCTCTAAACCTCTGTGAACGTTTTACAATGGTGTTCGTACACCTCTCAAAACCTAATCACTTCACACGTTAAGCGCGCTCCCCTTAACCTAAACTTTTCAACAATGGAGTGCGTACATCCCTAAAAAGTCTAGTCCTTTCCTCCGATGTTGTGCGCGCTCCTCGCTAACCCTTTTACACCTCCCAGAATGGTGTGCGTACCGCCTCCACTGCGTAATCACTGTCCTAGGCCATTGGTATACCTCCCTGTCGCTGCAGCCACAGGTTTCGACAACTATCACTCATCGTGTCGGGACCAGCACCGGTGCTATGGCAGGGTCGGCCGCGGGATCAGTTTGCCTGCGCCCGTCGCTGGAACAGGTCGCTGAGGGGTGTTATAGTTTTCACTGACGTAACCCTGGTACACTCCGTCGCCGCAGCGACGGCCCGTCGCTGTGCTGCGCACAGCGACGGGTTGTCGCTGACTCCCCCGAACTCCACATGGACAGCATAGTGACATCAAAATACATTATAGTCTTGTACGTTTCGATTTAGTTGTTTACCTGCAGTTTTTTCCAACTAGGTATTTATGTGCTGTCATTATTCCATTCAATTACTTATGAATCGTTCTTTTTTATTCACACATTTGTCTAGGCTGTCGAATGTATAGATTATATTCCAAGCCTACGTATTTTGCCTCTTCTTTGAAACTAGATTTTCCGCTTCCCCAACTACCAACTAAAAACAGGGATGTTTAAAACGACTATAATGGTGATCATATTGTGACAGAATGTGAAAACAATTGGAAATGTCGCGAAATCCCACATAAACTGTGATGGCATGACCATAATCGAATTTTTTGTTTGCTGTGCAGATGCGCGTGTGCGGAAATGTCAGTCCGCAAAAGCGCGTTGAATTCAATGCGGCGACGAAAACTCCGTCGCCGTGTCCGTCGCCGGCGACCGGCTGTCGCTGAAGTATACCAATGGCCCTAGAGGTTGAGCACTCCTCTCCAGACTTTGCTTACTTCTCAAGACACGGCGCGCTCTTCTCAAACTCTGTGCACAATACAGCACATTGGCTTCACATGAACCACCGTATGCTCTCCAAAACACTGTGACACTGTGCGAACTCCCACTGTACGCCCCCAATCACTACACTGTGCGCGCTCAAAAACCCGAACCTCTTTTTCCATAACATAGTACACGCTCCTTCTTAATCCCTACCCGCATCTGCTACACGTTTCGCGCTCTTCCTATACCACTACTCATCACTTTGCCCGCTCCTCTTCAACCTCTTATCACTTCCGACGACTCTGCCAGCGCTCTTCCTAGAACCCCACTCTCTTTCTAAAACGCTATAGGTGCTCCTCCAGAGCCAGTACCCACTTTCTAGACTCTTCATGCGCGCGCCTCTCCTACTTGTTGTCACCTCACGACAGTGCGCGCACTTTACCTAAACCCGTACGGGCGCACCCTAAACACATTAACCATCAAATTCCTTGTGCGCGCTCCTCCCGTAATCCTACTCCCTCCAGCGAGACAGCGCGCACCTCTTGAGATCTCATTAACCTTCCGTGACCCTGGGTGGGCACCAGGGGTGTGCATTTTCCGTTTTCCGATTTACCGATTTTCCGGATTTACCGGTGTTTTTCGGTAAATTTTGATTTACCGATTTACCGAGTTTTTCTCGAAATTTACCGAAATTTTTACCGAAAAAATTGGGTGTTTTTTGCCTAATCGGCTTACTTCTTACTCGTATTTCACGGGTTTGCTACTGTTAAGACATGCATTTGGCGCGATATCCTTCTTCATCTTTCTTTTTGTTTATCTTTTTTATCCCTTTGGTCTAATTTTTGAATGCTCAAACGATCTCTTCGCCTTTTGTTTCACGTGCTTTTTCTCAGGGTTCTGAAGCGGATATTTCAGTAACTTGAAAAATTCTTTTCGAAGACCCCGACACAACACTGAATACACTGCAGTTCTGGAACGACTCCATTGTGAAATCATCGTACCCGCACCTTTCCTCACTGATCAATAAGTACTTTTGCGGACACAGTTGAGGCGGCAAGGGTGTTTTCCCCATCTGGCCTGATTTTGAGTAACTACAGAGAGACCTTGACGACAGTAAATTTTGAAATGTAACTTTTTCTCAAAATCAAGGTCCTGCTGATCAGGTTCAGCCGTTAAGCTAGCTCAGTTTAATATTTAAAACTCACTCATTATTTGCACTATCCTTGTGCACTATTAAAAATGATACATAAATATTACCGGTCATTCGTGCTATCTTATAGGATACTGTCGTTCTCTGGGCCGAATTCCGGTCCGCATTTGCGGACTACGACTATTGCATCATGCGACGCGTGTTAATCGTGCTGGGACCTCTTGGTCCCGGCACGATTCACCCTTCTCTCAGTACGATTATCACGCGTCGCATGATGCAACAGCCGTAGTCCGCAGTTGCGGACCGGATTTCGGCTTAGAGAATGGCAGTGGGCACCAAAAAACCGAAGTCAAAATTACTACCGAATTTTCCGTTTTTACCGTATTTACCGAAAAAATTTCTGTAAAAAGTTTCGGTAAAAAGTTTACCGAAAAGAATTTTCCGCACACCCCTGGTGGGCACTATACTTCGGCGACTCGAAATTTTTTCGAATAATCGGGTTTTCGACTAAGTCGATTTTTGGAAATTTCGAATAATCGAATTTTCGACTAATTCGGTTTTTCAAAATTTCGAATAATCGAGTAGTCGAATGACTCGATGTCGACTGTTTCAGTCGATAGCAAGACTCGATGACTCGACTCGACATAAGTATAGTGGGCACCTCTTGAACCATAACTTTTTCCTTCAATTTTGTGCTTGGTCCTCTTCAACCTCGAATTACTTCTCACGACTTTGCGCACTCTTTCTGAACCCGTGCGCGTTCCTCCAAAACCTCCATTCACCGCCAAATCTACTGTGCGCGCTTCTCATAGTCTCCTAATAGTTTCCCAAGACTTCTGTGCACGCCTTATGAACCCCTATTTACTTCCACGACGCTAAACGTGCTCCTCCTGTACCCCTTCTTCATACCAACGACAATGCGCGCTCTTTGTGAACCCCAATTCACCTTCCATGACACTAAGCTCGCTGTTCATAGACCACTTACTCACTTTCCACGGCTCTGTGCGAGCTCCTTCTAGACATCCACTCGTTTTCTACGACGTTCTCCAAATTGGCGTAACATTATCGTGCTCCAGTTTATGACAAAAAATTCTGGAATTTTCGAGTGCCATTTATTCACCCGTGCATGCGTGCATACGTACAGATAGTTGCTCAAACACACACTATGGCGAAACATACTTTGCGAGAATAGAGATAGCACCGTGCACCGCTATGTCACACAGAGGTAGATTTATAAAGTATAAAGGATACTCTACCCAATACTCCCTAATACGACCTACTTCAATGGAAAGCTAAAAAACTCCATATGCAACAGCTTTGGTGGTCAGACACATCACAACGCCCATTATTATACACATTAGGATGAGGATGAGAGTGAGGATTGGCTGGATTCGCGTTCGCTTTCGTTAATACAGGTCAGACCGTGGCTACGTTCTATTTCCAATAACGCGAATCTTGCATGTGAACCCGAAGCCCCGCCCAGTTTTGCAAAGTACCTCGCTGTGGTCCCCGAGCTCCATGCACATTCTAGGCGTCACTTTAATAGTGGTCCCACCTCGATTAGTAAAGAAGGTAACCTAAAGGACTAAATACGCAACAACTATGGTGGTCTCACCTCGATTTATAACAAAGGTAATTTAAAGGACTAAATACGCAACAGCTAGGGTGGTCCCACTACGATCAACAACAGAAATAGCTCAAAGGACTCAATATGCAACGGCTAGGGTGGTGCGCACTCTTCCTAAACCCCACTTACTTTCCGCGACTTTCTTTGTGTATTTTTGAAACAATAACGCGCTCCGACTGAAGGTGTAAGAAATTGCGGGAAATTTGAACACCGGTCAAACAGACGTGGGTTGGACGTACCAGACAGTCGGACAGACACACCACGCCGCTTATAATATGTAAGGATACACGGACATTTCGAGAAAAAAACCATACTGCGCACACGACAGGACACGAGCGTATTATATTTATGCTACTTTATATATCCTCTGGTTTCGAGCCAAATTTACTCTGTTCACTCGCGCGCCTGTGCGAAGCGAGGGTAGAGACAGCGAAAAAGTGTGGGGAGAAGGAGACGCGTGTACGCGCGCAGACGCACGCGATGAATGGAAATAAATTTCACTCCGAAACAGGTGTTACCTTCAGTAACCAGCCGCAGTCTTCGCGAAATTTTCAACAAACCACGTTTTCGGAATCAGCACCCCAATTAACCACTTGAAGGAAGTTTGGTCTCAAAATGCATAAATTCTTGAAAACCAAAAAGCTACATTCGTTGCCGTCTCCGGAATACCATAAGACAATTGCGAAGTTTCAGATACGGATCACTGATATGCTGGACCATATCTACAACATCCAATACACGGTTTTCTCAAGACTGGGTCAAAAAAGGGGCAAGGGTAAAACAAGCCATAGTCAGCTAAGTAAAGAAAACTCATGATCGTTCCGCAAATGTTCCTTTTTTTTCAGGAAGAATACTCGTTCGACTTTTCTTTGGACCACAGAAGTGGTTCCGGGATGGGAGCTTGCTATGCATTATGTTATGTAGGCAAGGCTCTCAAGAAAGGTTCCAAGGCGTTATGCGAAGTGTGCAGATCATAAGCAGGAGTGTGCTGAACACCAAAGAGTTCGCTACGCCGACCAAATGTGAAGGGGTTATTAATCAGTGTAAAGAGGATTTTTAAAAAACGTACAAAGCCTCACAAGAATAGTGTAGGCCATGAGGTCAATAAGGAGTGGGCAGGACATAATGTGCTACGAAAGCTGTAGAGAATCGAGAAAGCGTTTCCGGGGCTATTCAGTGTGCTGATTACAATGGTGTTTACGGAGAAAGTCCGTTTATTCCACAAATATGAGTGTCTACAGTTATGGTACGCAGTGTATTAACTCTCCCACATCGTCTTAGATTCATTCAACCTCCACTGGTTGAAATTTATAGACTCTCGGATTTCGTTACACGCGAGGTAGTGTGGATCTCCCTCCCTTCTTTCTTGGGTCCGCACCCAATCAGTTTGAGCAACTGAGCTCGGAAATCGGCACGGAAATACATGTATAGAAAGAATGGTAGAAGAGAGTGGCAACCGTACAATAAGTACGCAGCACCTAAAACATTAAGAACATTCTGTTCAAACAAGAGCGCATGAACAGCTAGCGTGGTGCACACGTACCGATTATCAAAGTTGCTATCTGCATATTCAGCCAGTCCTTGAAAGTCTTCGCAGTGCATGGAATTGAAACAAGAATTACAGAAATGAGACTCAGAGATAATATCATTCGTTGACGGCGCAACTCGTTTTTGCTCGGTTCCTGAATTTTGAGAGAAAAAGGTGACATTTACACTATGTTGACTCGGTATAGAGCGTGCTGCTTTCAGATCTCGCGTTTTGGGACACCGTCTTTTTTCAAATCAATGGAGCCGAATGTCTAGACGCCAGAGTTATACATGGTTATGCGATCGGTCTGACTGTGTGCTCTCTTCCTACCCCTCCCCTCTTCAGCAGCTTGGTGCTACCCTTCTCTCATGTTGGTTTCTCGTGACTGCGCTAAAGGTAGTGTTCACGGTGATTTTCATTTCCGAGTTTTTCACATAAAACAAAGCATTGGCCTCCAAGTGTTACCAAAACTACGAAGAAACGGCGAGGAACGCATTAAAACGTCGTATCTCAGTGACAATATTCTCTGGCCTGGACTAGTTGCCCGATTGGATGAACATGTTCCCGATGGTTGGGACCGGTGAAAAATGGGGGCAGTCAGAAATGGAAAAATATTTTATGCAAAACAGTATTCGTTTGGGTCCGAAGGAAGGGACGGAGTAACAGAAAGCAGAAAATCGCAAGGGACGGGTCCACAAAACATTTCATCGTCACAACGAACAGTTCCTGTGAGAGTGAAGTGGCGGGGAGAAAGTAAAGAATTTGGTGTCCTTCTGGTCCATTTTTATCAGTTTCTCCGTCATTTTAGTTCTACCGGGAGTCAATTAATCCATTTTGCGAATAATCTCAAAATTGAAGATTATCGTGAGCACTGCCTTTAAATGCACTGTCCAACCTCAGGGCCGAAATCTGAGATTCCCACATAATTGTGAAGTAGACCTACTCTTCATAGCACCTGTCAACTGCGAGCTCTCAATTCCTCCGAATAAGCGAGGTATAGGAGGAAGCCACCCTGGGGTGCCCACATCGGGAAGCCACTTTGGCACGTCCCTTTTGCGATCTTCCGAGCTCAACAGTGGCGAGATTAGCAATAAATTCCGATCAATAGCCCTGTTCATCTTTTCAATCCCAACTTCTCTCTTGGTTCAGGTCGGCACGCATACATCGGATGCAAATGACGGAAGTTATAAGCTTCGGACAACTCGTCCACCATACTTTCGCAGCTCAATTTTTCAGGGGCCACAAATCCATTCCTAGGGTATTTTTTACGATTCTAGAGACATCATTGGAATCAGCGTGGGGCCGATTTTAAGATATGAGGCACGAAATATGGAAAACGATCCTGAGGTTGCACTATGCCTTTAAAGGCAGTGTCCACGATAAAAACCATGTCTGATTTTTTGGTGGAGATCGGCAGCTGCTGGGCTTAACGCAACCCTAACGTTGAAAAAACTGAGAAAGATGAGCTTGGAACGGTTTCCTACGGCCCCAAAGTTGGACACCCGTGAGCTCGTCACACCCAGATGCTCGTTCCACGCCCACCGACGTGAACGAATGAATGCTCGAGATTGTGAGATGAGCGATAATTTCCGGTCAATAGCCCCGTTCTTCCCTTCATTCTCAACTTCTCTCTTTACTCAGGTCAGCTCGCATACATCGGCTGCAGAAGAAGGAAGTTACAAGCCTCGGACAACTTGTCCACGATGTTTACTTAGCTCAATCTTTGAGGGACCACAACTCCATTTCCAGAAGGTCTTGTACGATTTCAGTGACATCATTGGAATCAGCGTGGAGCCGTTTTCAAGATAGGCGGAAAAACAGAAAATACGATTTCCATCGTGAACACTGCCTTTAAAGGCGCAGTCCACGTTCAGGGGCGAAATCTGAGATTTCCACAAGATTGTGAAGTAGACCCACCCCATATAGCGCCTGCCAAGTGCGAGCTCTCAATTCCTCCGAATGAGCGAGACATAGGAGGAAGCCACCCTGGGGCTCCCACATCCGGAAGCCGCTCACTGGCGAGACGAGCGATGGTTTCTGATAAATAGCCCCGTTCTCCCTCCATTCTCAGCCCCTCTCATTATTCAGGTCGGCCCGCATACATCGGGTGCAAATGACAGAAGTTATAGGCCTCGGACAACTCGTCCACCATACTTTCGCAGCTCAATTTTTGAGGGGCCACAAATCCATTCCTAGGGTGTTTTTTACGATTATAGAGACATCATCGGAATCAGCGTAGGACCGTTTTTTAAGATAGGCAGCAGAAGAGAAAAACGATTCTGAGGTTGGACTGTGCCTTTAAGCCTCGGTTCCCAGAAGGTGCATGTGAGACGTCCTCTTTTTTTCGCTGGTGATGCATTTCTGAGTGCAAGCATTTGAAGTTGACTAGAGGGGCCAGCTAGTAAGACTCGTGACAGTTGACGACCTCTGCGCATAGTCGTTACGCTGTTAGGAAAAGCTTCAAATGTTTTCTTTGTTTTTCGGCCTTACCTGTTTCCGATTCATTGCAGTGAACAAGAAGTACAGCGATACTAAACAGAACACGTAAATGAAAGACATTATACAGTAGTGAGCTGTTCCAGCGTAGCGTCCCAGCGAGTCCATGATTTCGCATAGACGACTTGCATTTAGTCTACTGATGTATATATTCAACGCCACTGTGCCGGCAAGGAATGCCTAGACGGAACGCGAAACATGATATTACTCTGAACCTATGGTCTAAACGAAACCATTACTGCGGTCATGCAGATTGAGCCGGCAATTAGGTACAGCTTAATATGTGTCACTCGTCTATACCATAAAGGGAAGTACAACGCAGCAGTCCTCTCAATCATGATGGAGAGATTGATGTATGCTGCATATTCGCCTGAAACTTCGTTAACATCAGGAAAGATAGTGCTGCGTGAAACGTCTGATTCTTTAGGTGGAGCCTCGATCGCGGTGACAAATTTTGTCGGTACTACCGAAACTCAGTGAGATTCAATCCTGTCGCATTTTGATGAGGCGAAGCCGCTCTGATGCGTGACGCTACTGTGCATTTGCAACACGCCGCAGTGGAATCAGAAAACCCTCGTCCCAGAATTCATACGATCCGTCACGGCGAGGCGTCGCTTACTACACCTAAACCGGAAACACCGTGCATGAACACAGCAATACGCTGAAGCGGTGCTACTTCCGGCTACTGATATTGCACAGCTTTCAATCCAGCTTATGGAAGGGTTTATTACTCGTACCAGCAATCAAGATAGGTACTGCCCAAGGCGTTCCACGAAGACAATCTATGGAGCGAGTAGGGAAATAGAGTTGATTATTATGCATAAATAAGTAACGGAAAGTTCCAGCTGTTGTGATTGACACACCGTTTATCTGAAACGTTCAGAATTAACATGACTTTGGTAAGTTTTCTGAGATTCTGTTCGAGATATAATAGGCGCTCTGCTTGTGCAGGCAGAGGAGGGAGCTGAAATCGCGTATTCATGAAAACCTCACGAGAGAGACCCACAGAAGTACATTGCTAGTGAAGAATCACTTGGCGTGAACCCATCTCGGACAACCTGGAATCCGTTAGGATAGGCAAATGTCTAACTCACCAGGTCTCCAACGGATAGTGCAATGAAAAGTGTATATTTCTCGATAAGCTGCTTGGACGAACAGAACACCACTATGCAGGTCGTACTTATTAGACATACTGGCACGCCAATTGAGACATACATGAGGCAACGGATTTCCAGATCCGTATCGATTTTCTGGAAAAAAAATTGAATAGGTCTGCGACAGAAAGGCACGACTCTAAAACATCTTTTTCAAAGTAATTTGAAAGAATAATACATATAACTTACTATCGAAGGTGCTGCACTCGGTAGGAAAGTTGAATTCAAGGATACACTTGCATTTGATGTCATGACTACAAAATTGAGTACTGTTTTCCAAACTAGTTGCTGCCAGTAGTGTGCTTATTGCTAGTGGAGTGGCTGCGTTCTGAAGGGTGCTCGTGGTAAATGATAGAAGCACGTATGTGAAGATTTTCATACTATTGACACAGAGTCGCTGTAGGTGAAGGAACTTTAAGGAATCTCTTATCGAAGACCATTGGCCGGACAGAACCTTCCCGGAACTCCTTAGTGAGGCAGTAAAAAGGTGAAAACTCGCTTCACTGCTGTGAAGAAATATAATTTGAGGAAATTGCTACTCGAGCGCGTTATATACATATAGCCTGAGAGTGAGCTGAATATCATCTTCTTGATGCAAGAGAAGATAAGGTTCAGCAGAGAGAGAGCTTCAAGCCTCCCAGAAAGATCAGGTGTTCTCACGGTAATGTCAGAAGTATTTGAAATCAAGCAAATGGATCCATCACTGAACCCTCTATAAATACATATGTGCTTTCAGTGGAGCAAGAGTTCGCGCATTAACTTTAATTTGATGAATGGATGGGGCTGCGACGGTAGATCACTCCGTGCGAATCAAAACCCCACTCTTTTCATAGTTTTATTTCATCACAGAAAGTTTTTCTGCAGCTGGTAGGATTGTACCAAACGCTTCCGCGGTTTCCAAAAATGGTTCTCCACAAATGCTGGTGGGAGAGGTGGTGGGGAGATTCAAGAGAATTCGAGTTGATAATTTACTTGCAGAGAGTTTGTGAATTAAAGAGGTCTTTTTCATTCTAAACGCTGAGATTTTTACCTAGAAGTTGAGAATTCACATTTTACCGATGGTAGCCCTCCATCTCCCAAAAAACTAGGGATGGTTGAGACGGACCATTTATTAGTTGTGAGCTCTCCAACAAACTCTATCGGAGGAAGCTTTGACCAGGATCGTCTATCCACGGGATCTAAAGTTTAGCTTTTTCACTTTTGCGATCTACCCGGGTGTATAGAAGAAAATATGGGAACGTAAAACCTTTTTACAGTTCTACTCACAGCTTTCAGAAGACCGTCTCTTCTCCAAACTCCATTTTTGTTCGAAAAAATTAATTGTTTATAAAAAATTCCATGTTCACGGTTTTCTGCTGCACTAAGCTCGGCGCTATTCTGTTTCGGGGTAAATCATAGAAATTCTTCGCGAAATTAAGGCTGGCTGGTGAGCAGTCGATTTGTAGGTGGGTATGGCTTTATATGACGTCAGCCGGACGTCGAAGAAAGTAGGTAGAGCTTTAGATGTGCTCAACGGAATGTCGTAGAAAGTGGGTAGGCTCCATGTAAAGCGTGCGCCGCGCCGTAGAAAGTGATCAGGGCGTCATGTAGAGCATGCGTCGCGTCGTTGAATGCAAGTACATAGTGCTTCGTTTGTAGCGTGCGCTGCGCTACAAGTTGATTACTTACTGATTATCAAACCAATGCATTTAAGTTGGAAAATTATGACGATTTCTGAGGGTTATTACGTTGTAGTGTCGCAGAAAAGTGATCAATTGTTTTGAAAACGGGCTCCTCCAGGCAAAAAAGCTTCCTAAAAATGTCAAGCTAGAATATCGACTTTAGGAGATATTTTTTTGCAGTTGAAACGCTTCTGTCTGCCAAAAACTGCTTTCGCTTAGAGGAGTCGTTATTGACAGAATTACGATCACTTTGCTGTTCAAAATTTTTTTTCTGTAAGTAATGCTTTCAGAAGCGCAAGAGGTCCGCTCACGAGGTCGACGACCTGTCACAAGTTCCAGTCTAAGGACGATCACCACGCGGGATTATATAATTCCATTGATTACGCATTTTCGTATTGGCTCTCATAAAGCCGTTCACTTCCTTGTAGCGAACATTTTAATCTTCATGAACATTTGGTACGGCCACATATTTCGTACGGTATAGATTTTGTCAGTATATGTCAGTGCTGAAGAATAAACAGTTTGTGCGAAACCCAAAGTCTAATCAAATGTCAATCTATGAATTCGTATAACGAGCTGGAAGAGGAGCTGGAAGAGTGGAAGGAGAAATAAGGTAGAACGGCTCAAGTTTGCGGAGATTATAGAAATTTGTGGCAAGCTCGGTTAAGGCCGAAAACGGACTGTATAACGAAGTGTAGAATGCAGGTATGTTGGATAGGTAGCCACGAAGGCAGAAAAATCAGTATCGTCGGATGTGAACAGATGCAGCATAGGCCGCTAAACGCGACGCACTGAGTTGTCAACAGCCCGACAATAGGCGGACGTCGCTGGGCAACGGGCAGGTCTCAGGCTGACAATACGTGCGATTTGAGTTGTCAACAGGGAGCGGTTCATGAAATGACAACTTATCGACCTGTAGTCGACGCCCCAGTTTGCCAGAGAACATATTTCGGCGCTATAACACACTATGAGGTAATTCCTGGTGTAGAAGTCATATCAGTGTATCTCAGGATGCGACGAAGACTAATGGATTACGCATTATGATGCGTCTACGAGTGAAGCGCCAGAAACGCCTACAGCTTCTTTCAGAGAAATGATTCGCAGCTGCAGAGTAAAAATTCGAATTCTACGTCGAAAGTTGTTCCTAATAATTTATTTCATTAAGAATGGCCACGGCATGTAATGATCCTTCCCTTGTAAGCAACCTTTTTCTAAATTAATTTCTTTCAAAAAATGAATTGAAGACAATCGCGGCATCGTTCTAGTTCAATAAAAATAGTGGAAGACATATTAAGCATGAGCTGACACTTAAATAAAGGCAGTGGTCGTGATGAAGAGTTGTGAAAAAAAACCATAAACATCAGCTTGATCCGCATGCCGCTAAAAGACCCCGAAGACTAAGCGGTAAGAAACGAGCTATGCATAGAGTTATTAGGATCCTGAATTGCGAATTCGTGCACGCGTGCACGAATGCGCTCAAAAAGATTAGACTCATGCTGAGCAGTCAAAAATCACTGACGTTCACAGCCAGAAATAAATACAAATTCAACTAATAAAAATAGTTGAACAACGAAAGCAGGGCCTTCCTTCATTCAATGTTTAGCAGGACGAGGGCAGAAATATTCAAACAGGTCAGTCCGAAGGCTATTGTTAATTGATTGAATACCGATTCCAAACCAGTTAATTTTGATATTGGGAATTCACATCATCGATGCCATTGATGTGAAGTAGGTTAGTCTACCATCAAAAGACAGGAAAGTTCAGTATGAAAACTTGGCCCAATATAGGTTTTTTCGTCAAATCTTCCTCATGGAGCAAACTACTCTGAATCCAGGAAAGTGTTTAACCCATTCACGACCACGCCTAATTTTGGGTGGCTGCACGTTCGGACCGCGTGCAATATTGCGTCACCGTATACAGTGTCCCACCGGTGGGCCACTTTTGCTCGAATGGCACGCCACCAAAAAATCGATTTTGGTTTTTTTTGCTTATTCTACGGCTGTCGACGTCAAAATCATGATGCCAAAGTTTCAACTTCCATAACTCTTTCCTTCCAGAGAAATGGCCTCCTAAATTTTCAACTGTGTAGATAAGACCATCTACAAAATCACGTGAGTTCGTTGAATTCTAGCGGTTTGAAACATTAAATAACGTAGATTACCATGATAGACATTCTTGTGTTCTTCAATTGACAGGAAATGCTTAGTGAAAGGATATTTTGTCAGATTTGCACTAATTTTGCTTTAGCTACTCCCTCGCTCTTGCGGTCTATCGCATTCCGACGCGAGTTTTTTTTTTTTGTAGTAAACATTTTTAGCATTCTTTTTGACATCTAGACGTAGAAAAGACTCCTCAATCTTAATAATAATTTTTGATGCTGATCGAAATGACTTTTTTAGATCTTCGCCATTTTTTTTTCGGCCACCCCCTCAACCCTCCGGTTCGGCGCCTTCTAGGAAGAGATTTTTTGTGAAAAGCATATGCGTTTTTTGCATTCAAACGTATAAAATAGTTCTATTATTACAAATTGACTAAGAATGATTAGTGCAATTACCGTTTTATAAGTTTTCACTCGTTTTCTGCTCTGGCACGTCCCATTTTTCTCGTCCGCTCCTCTCCAAGGTAGTTTTCACCGAAGTTTGAGCCCCGGCCTACGATGGTACACCAACCGTAACCAAGCAGGCTTTTCAAAAAAGGCCCCAATGATCTCAACATTAGTGATCTTTGCATAAAATAAATTATGTGAACATAATACGGGCGAAAGAAAAGCCGATTCTCTACGCGGGAATGGTGCGCAGTATCAGTAATCATACTTCTGTGATATTTATAAATAGTGCTATACGATCTGACCACTCTTAGAAGTAAGGATTGTTTCCCGAGTAATGGGGAAAAAATAAAATTCTCCATTAAGTGCTTGTAAAAATGCGATCTGTACTCATAATTGCGGTTTTCGACCTTGCTGCATTCGAAGGGTCAGATATATTGTAGTGGTGAAGCTGCCAGCGGACCACGAAGTTTGTAGTCGACTCTAGAATAGGTAAATACATTGACCATAAATAGGTTTAGAAATTCCTTCACGTGGTGGAGAAAACGATTTTCGAAAAGAGTGTTCCACCGGTGGGACACGCGGTCCGAAGTGGTAGTCAACGCGTGTCCCACCGGTGGGACACGCGGTCGTGAATGGGTTAAAGAGGAAAAAATGACAAACATATTTTGTTGCGACCACGGCCTTTAATGGCCGGTTCGTGGCATACAGTCGCCACTGATCGCACTGATACTTTGCGTTTTCTATTTTGCGCTGAGGCAAACTCGGCTCTGTGCATGTATGGTATTGCACGTGTGCACTGAGTTTGCGCCAATGCGCAATAAGGAACGCAAAGTATTGGCGCGATCCGTGCTGACTGTAGCTAAATGAATATACGGCGGAACGGCACAGGTTGGCTTTCATGGGCAGACCAATGGCAATGGATTCACAATTGTTTCCTTGTTCACTAAATACAATTTCTTGTTTTCCGCACAACACATGAGCTTTGTTGTGTAATGAAATGTTTCTCCGTGAATAAATTGCTACAAATTGTGAAAACATTACGGTAGGCCACGACCAGACTTGAAGTATTAGTAGCAGATCAGGAAACAGCGCAAAATTGCAAACATTGCGAGATAGAATCCGTGTAGCCGAACAGCAAGGCAAACTTGGTGGAAACCATATTTACCAGAGAAACCATTTTAAAATAGTCCCAAATGAGCGAAATTGAGTGCCTTGCGAGGATGGTCATGCTACCTTTAGTGATCACTGTGAGTGGCTCAAATTTAAGTCCATATCGTCGAAAGCTACCTAAGCTCGAAACGGTAGGCGGACCAAAAAATGGGACTTCTTTCTCCGCCCCTAATTCCTTCAGGAGGTTCTGGTGCATTGATAACGAAGAGGTTCGTTCTCGTGAGGTTCGTTTTCAGGTTTTCAGACGACTAGGTTGAGGTAGGTGTAAAGTATTTCTTTCACCTTACGCTAGCACAGTCTTCCGTAAACCGAAAACGAAGATCATGGTCCTCAACGTTGGCCAGGGTAAGGGTTTGACGATGTCATAGTTCCAAGAAATTAGAAGAAAAAAAATCACTAGAAACATTTGAGAGAATGATTTGGCGTAGAATAAGTCGAAGTAATGAAAGAGCTTGGTTTTTCTTACATTTCCCAGTTTTTTTTTCATTTCTCAAAGGAAGCATACAAACTCAAAAAGGATGTCAAGTTTATGGCATGAATCGAAAGTCTGGAGCCGTTAATATTGAGAAATGACTAGAAACCTGAAAAAAATCTATTGAAATGAAGGAATATAGGTCATGTATGTATTGGGTCGAAACTGAACAAGTTACACCACATTATTTGACGAAGAGAATATTGCGGCAAATCGGTTGGGAACATGACGCTAATGCACTTGCAAGGTCTTTATTGGAACGTTTACACCGTTACAAGCATCAAAAACGGGCCAAGGTGACCATATTCGTGCATTAGATATTGAGAGGGTTGGGATGGATGGGCCAGCTCGTATCGGGTGGACGGGGAAAGGGTGATTCGGTGATTTAAATCTGGTCATTTAATCTAGTTTTTTTGTGCGTTCTAAACGGCGCGAGCGTTCTTCTAGGAGCCGTTCAAACCCATCAACATAGTTATCTCAACCACCTTTGTAAGCTTGTATGCTGCCTTTAAAGGCACAGTTCAAGCTCAGGGATGAATCCTGCGATTTCCATACAATTGTTGAGTAGACCCGTCGTTTATAGCACTTGCCAATTGCCAGTTCCTGCCAATTCCTCTGAATAAGCGAGATATAGGAGGAAGCCACTCTTGAGCGCCCACATCCGGGAGCCACTTGGGCACACCCCTTTCACGATCTTTCGAGCTCAACAGTGACGAGATGAGCGGTGTTTTCCGGTCAATAGCCCCGTTCTTTCCTTCATTCTCAGCCCCACTCTTTATTTAGGTCGACCCGCATGCATCGGTGGCAGGCGGAGGAAGTTACAACCCTCGGAAAACTCGTCCACCATGCTTCCGTTGCTCAACATTCATTTGCGGAGCCATAACTCCGTTCCTAGGAGGACTTTTACGCTGCCAGAGACAACATTGGAATCAGCGTGGGACTGTTCTCATGAAAAAAAGGAAACCAGGAAAAACGATTTTGAGCTTGGGCTGTGCATTTAGGGTTATTCTGCCCCAGATATTTCAAGAAATTTTTCTTTGAAACATTTTTGACTTTTAATTTCTTGGGAATATTCAAATCGTTAATTTTCCCTGGAATCCCTACTTTCAGCGACGGACGACGCGACGCAATGTTCTCCATATCGACCGAAAATCGGTATGTCTGGTGTGCACTGTCGCGGTCGCTGGTTGCGGAAAGTATGATCCTGGTCTTAGAAATTTGAAATATTTTTCCTAAAGTTCCTTTCCCGACTTCATTTTTGCACAGCAATTTTTGTTTTCGAAAGGCGAAACCTCTGACAGATTTTGCCTTCTGTGAGTTGCTAAATCGCAAGTCTAACGCTAACCATCCCGAGTTTTTTGAATGGCTTGTATTGGAATCCCGAACTAGCTTTCAACAACAGCCCCTGGTAGACGCATTTCAGAGCCTCAGATGATGGATATTCGATCACTATGTGACGAGTTTCTACTTGAGATAGGGGCTCTCTACACCATACTTGTTATCCGAAGATAACTTTTGGATAATGGATCGATTGGATAATGTCGATTTTAAATTTTCCTGATATTGATTCAATTCAGTTAATGTCATTTTTCCAATGATTCGGATACGGATATCCGGTCGGATAAATTCGGATAACTTCGGATATTTTTGGAACAAAGTTCAGGTAAAACGGTGAAAAATGAACCAGGCACTCAAGGCAAGCCATTGAAAACATCCATAATTGAACAAACAGTAGTCCTTCATTGCATTCGTAGCATGTTCACATACAAACTTCAATCCTCATATAAGCATATTAATAAAAATATGAAAACAAATCTACAATTACTCTATCGTCGTTGGAAGGCACAGTATTATTCATACACAGGTTTTTTTGGGACAACTTGCAAGCAAAAAGTATGCAAAGCGACTATAAAAAATTCTACACTGAATAACTATCCACTCTGACATCTCACTTGACCACACCCATTTTTCGGCGCCGCAACGACTCTTCCGATTCCGGAAGGAAGAGGAAAATCCTCGGATGATGTACTAAATAGAAGGCGATAGGGGAAACGAGCATGGCCGAGTACAATTTTATCCAATTTTATCCGAAAATTATCCGATTTATCCGAAATTTATCCGAATTTTATCCGATTTTATCCGGAATTCTGACCCTTCGGATAATGGTTCGATTCAGATAATGCGTCTTTTTCGAATTTTCAGATATCGGACTATCCGAATCTCGTATATCCGAAAAGGAGTGATTCGGATACTGAGTATACTCTACATTTAAAGGCATCGTACACGATGAAAACTATATTTGGGTTTATGCATTCATTCGGACTAGTAGGTCATGGCAATGTCACTCAGAAAGTTTGACGTTCCAAAATCGTCTCCGAATGAAGATTAGCTTACACAAAAACGGCTTCCTGGGTTTGGGGGGGCCGGCCTTGGGGTCGATCCGTTGTTACAAGGAACAAAACTCCGTGAATGCTGCCGGCGGGTGTGCTGTGCATTGACGCGTCGTAGGGCGCAATGCACGCCAGTCGATTCCGCATACGGCATCGATCGGAAGCAGCTGGCGGTGATGGACGCAGCAGGTTGGTAACCCATATTCATTTCGTCGAAGTCGTAGTTGAGCGGCATCTTTGGTGAATTGCTTCCAACGCTGCGCCAAGGAACGAAGCGTAGAACTGTTCCTTGCGTTTTCCGCGCAAATATCCCAAGTTGATGTCGGCGGGAAATTCGAATTTTCTCTGAGCTTTCTAAAAATGGGTTTTCCTTAAAAAAATGGCGTTTTTGAGGGGGCCTTTTGCTACCGTTATTCACTATAGGGATATTACAACACGAAAACGTCAAAAACCCAAATATGGTTTTCATCGTGTAAGATGCCTTTAAAGGGAGTAGTTGTCCCGTTCTTGCAGTTCGACACGTCCCCAACTCCATCTTGGACGTGTCGAACTGCAGGAACGGGCCACTCCTCCGTCTGCCTGTAGAGAGCCCCTATCTCGAGTAGAAACTTGTCACAAACTTTCCCCATCTTAAAGGCAGTGTTCACGATAAGAATCGTTTTTCTGCTTTTCCGCCTATCTCGAAGACGGTCCCATGCTGATTCCAATGATGTTTTTGGAATCGTACAATACCTTCTGAGAACGGAGTTATGGTCCCTCAAAAATTGAGCTAAGGAAACATGCTGGACGAGTTGTCCGAGGCTTTTAACTTCCGTCTTTTGCAGCCGATGTATGCGAGCTGACGTGAGTTAAGAGAGAAGTTGGGAATAAAAGGAAGAACGGGGCTATAGATAGGAAATCATCGCTCATCTCACGATCTCGAGCATTCATTTGTTCACGTCGGTGGGCGTGGAAAGAGCATCTGTGGGTGACGAGCTGACGGGTGTCCAACTTTGGGCCCGAAGGGGGCCGTTTCGAGCTCATTTTTCTTAGTTTTTTCAACGTTAGGGTTGCACTAGGCCCCGTAGCTGCCGATCTCCTCCAAAAAAACAGACATGGTTTTTATGGTGGACACTGCCTTTAAGCGGTGTACCACAGGGAAGTGTCCTAACATTACTCCTATTTATCGTTTACATAGCAGACCTTCCATCCCAATTACAGATGGATGAAATCAAATGTAAAATATATGCAGACAAAACTAAAATCTACCAAGAATTACCTTCATTTGTGAACGTTACTCTGGTTGCCAGGGTCAGGGCTTTTTTTCAAATCATTGGGATCTCACCATTCCAAAGACGATAAATAGCGCTCCATGCGCTGCCGACTTTGAAAAGATTCGGCCGAATGGGAAGCTGAAAAGCACTTCAGAAACCGGCCAAACCTTCGACTTCCGTTTTTGGCCCACTTTTTTTCGGCCGTTTTTGGACCATCGTGGGACCGACGAACCTTTGACCGGCCATAACTCGGCTAGGAACCAATTTTATAATCTTATCCTTGGAACTTAACATGTCCTAACATCATACTACAGATTTCACTCCCGCACTAGGTCATGTATACAGAGGACACTTTTCCGATTTTTTTAACGATTTTTTCCGTATCCGGGGGGGGGGGTAGTGGTGTTCAGATTTTGGAAATAGTTATTTTCTCTTTTCTATCTAGAGAGGATTTTTGGATTATTTCCATTCGATCGGTACCCTTTTTTCAGACACTTTTTCTGAAACTGATATTCGGTCATTTCGAAACTCCTTTCATTTCGGCTTTCACGATTTCAAACTAGTGTCGTCCCTTCCAGTGCTGTGGTTTCAAATGATGACGAGGATATTGTGTGTTATCTCCCTAAAGTTTCAGAGCGAGAAGTCTGGTACAAAGTGCAATTGACAGAATGACACTTTCTCAGAAAACCGCCGCATTCAATGCATGTTCAGTATGCATTCAACTCGAGTGACCACACCCATCGGAAGGCTCTGCCGCAGGAGCACGTGCTCCAAACTGCAGCACGTCCTACAACATTTTATCGCAGGGGCACGTGCTACAAAATTTAATTGGAGGAGCACGTGCTGCTAGGTAATCCAGCGCTATCATAGCAGCACACCGACACGCGCGGACGGTGCACCGTCATACGACTCTGCCAGCTCGTCAAGCACCATCTGGGACCGCCAGCGGTTGAACGAAGCCTCTAACGGCCGGGTAGGTAAAGTACCGCAAACTTGGGTAATTGAACTGGTGACGCTGCTGACCTCTTAGTCCAGTCTCAAGAGTGCGCAGTATGCTTTCCTTTTTTCGAAATTCGTTTCGTCATCGAGTTGAATGTGTATCATGCACGCATTGAACATATAATTCGTTGGCGCACGTCCTGTATTTTAAGGCACAATAGGAGCACGTGCTCCTAGGGCAGCACGTTCGCTGGTTGTGCTCGGAACCGCCTTGTCTTCTAGTTGAATGCGTATTCCACACACATTGAATTTGGCGATTGTCTAAGTTGATGTAAAGAATGACAATTAGTACAAAGGAGAATTGGTTCTTTTCAAATCAATAGTGTTCACAATATCAAGGGTCACCAATTGTTCGAGTCAAAGTGAAGGATCTCGAAATTACTTACAATGACAAACTTGATTTCTCAGATTATGAAACCCGAAGGGCAATGTTTGACGTAAAGTGTGTCCGAACGAGACTGGCCGACCATGCGGCCGTCGTGCTTGGCAGGCGGCCGTCGCATGTGCCGCTCTCAGACGAGGGTTCAAACGGCTGCCACCCCCCCCCTCGGCCGCAGCACTGATTTCTTGCTTGCTGACAGCTGCTCCTAGTGAATGGCTGCCGGGGGAGGCTCGATGTTGTTTCGCATGCTCGTCCGAGAGTGGCGCACGCGACAGCCGCCTGCCACGTACGACGGCCACATGGTCGACCAGTCTCATTCGGGCACACTTTATGCATGGTGCGCAAACTCGTCGCTTAGTCACTGTAGCTATAGTATACCATATACGTTTTCTATTCACCCACTATGTCTCACAGATCATCTCTCATGGCACCTATTCATATAGCTCTTATTGTACTCCTACTGCTTTTAATTATGTGTGTTTGTATATGAAGTTTGCCTTAAAGGCACAGTCCAAGCTCGGGGACGAAATCTGAGAATTCCACAAATTTGTGAAGTTCACCAACCCTATATATCCCCCGCCAAATGCGAGCTCTCAATTCCTCTGAATAAGCGAGATATAGGGAGAAGCCACCCTGGGGCGCTCATACCAGGAAGCCACTTTGGCACGCCCCTTTTACGATCTTTCGAGCTCAACAGCGGCGAGATGAGCGATGGTTTCCGACCAGTAGCCCCGTTCTTCCGCTCATTTCCAGCCTCTTTCTCTATTCAGGTCGATTCGCATACATCGGTTGTAAATGACGGAAGTAACAAGCCACGGACAACTCGTCCACCATGATTCCGTAGCTCAATTTTTGAGGGGCCATAACTTCGTTCCTAGGAGGTCTTGAGCGATTCCAAAGACATCAATCAAATCAGTGTGAGACCGTTTTCAAGAAAGGCAGAAAAACAGAAAAACGATTCTGAGGTTGGACTGTGCCTTTAAAGGCATCGTACACGATGAAAACCATATTTGGGTTTTTCATGTTTTCGTGTTGTACTATCCCAATAGTGACTAACGGTAGCAAAACGCCCCCTCAAAAACGTCAACTTTTTGAGAAAAACCCATTTTTAGAAAGTTCATAGCAAATTTGAATTTCGCGCCGGCATCAACTTGTGATAGCTGCGCAGAGAATGCAAGGAACAGTTTTACGCTTCGTTCCTTGGCGCAGCGTTGGAAGCAGTTCATCGAAGATGCCGCTCAACTACGACTTCAGCGAAATTAAAATGGGCTACCCACCTGCTGCGTCCAGTGCTGCCGGCTGCTTTCGATCGATGCCGAATTCGAAATCGACTGGCGTGTGTATTGCGCCCTACGACGCGTCAAGGCACACCCGCCGTCAGCACCCCAGGAGTTTTGTTCCTTGTAACAACGGATCGACCCCAAGGCCGGCCCCCAAACCCAGGAAGCCATTTTGAGGTAAGCGAATCTTCACTCAGAGACGGTTTTGTAACTCCAAACTTTCTGAGTGACATTGTCATGGCCCACTAGTCCGAATGAACGCATAAACCCAAATTCGGTTTTCATCGTGGACGATGCCTTTAAAGGCATCGTACACGATGAAAACCATATTTGGGTTTTTGATGTTTTTGTGTTGTACTATCCCTATAGTGACTAACGGTAGCAAAACGCCCCCTCAAAAACGTCAACTTTTTGAGAAAAACCCATTTTTAGAAAGTTCATAGCAAATTTGAATTTCGCGCCGGCATCAACTTGGAATAGTTGCGCAGAGAATGCAAGGAACAATTCTACGCTTCGTTCCTTGGCGCAGCGTTGGAAGCAATTCACCGAGGATGCCGCTCAACTACGACTTCAGCTGAATTAAAATGGGCTACCCACCTGCTGCGTCCAGTGCTGCCGGCTGCTTTCGATCGATGCCGAATTCGAAATTGACTGGCGTGTGTATTGCGCCCTACGACGCGTCAAGGCACGCCCGCCGTCAGCAACCCAGGAGCTTTGTTCCTTGTAACAACGGATCGACCCCAAGGCCGGCCCCCCAAACCCAGGAAGCCAATTTGAGGTAAGCGAATCTTCAATCAGAGACGGTTTTGTAACTCCAAACTTTCTAAGTGACATTGTCATGGCCCACTAGTCCGAATGAACGCATAAACCCAAATTCGGTTTTCATCGTGGACGATGCCTTTAAGTGACGTTATAAACAAAACAAAATGAATTGAGAATTTTAAGGAGAGCAAGGTTTCAGAAAAAATCGGATGTCAATAGATTTTTGTCCACTACTGTTTTTCTACATGGTTGAAGATTTATTGTGTGTTATCGCGGGGGAAGTCGTCGTTGTCATATGGCTAATTTATGCTTCTCCCCATGTGATCTAGAATTAGCTTCCTGTCTAAGCCTTGTCTGGTGTTCAAAAGTTAAGCATTTCCATTCGCGAAGACTCTATGTATGAAGTTTTTTTTTGTGTTCCAAATTTGCATATCTTGTAAAATATGGAAGATGGTGTAACTGAAAAAATCTGGTGCACTTGAAAAGAGAATGAGTCTGTTCTTGTTGTTCCTCAATTTTCCCTGCTATTTATAGTTTTTCTTTCCGGTATCGAGGGGCAAGTGCCTTGATAGAAAAGTTTAGAGTAAATATTCACTGTGACAACACTGCGACCAAAGTAGCAAACGAACTCTTCGAATCTCTAAAATTGAAACGGTTACCGCGCTCCTGCAGCACCTAATAGTATGCAGCATGCGGGTCATGCATCTGCCCATACAATTCGCTCGATGTTCTTCTTCTCAAGTGCTTCTTGATCGGATGCTTTATTCCTATTACAAATAGAGAGACCCGAACTCTTGTGTGATTTCCTCTGCTCATATGGAGAGGAAACGCAAAGAGAAAGTTTTCAGATCTGGCTTCTAAACGTCACTTCTGGTTATTTCTTCTCACGTCAGACTCTCAATGGCCTCAGTTACGTGCCACCTGTCACTCTCCGATGCATGGGATGTAACTCCTCTTTAAAAGTTAGGTTTATGAATGGCTCGATCAACAGTTCGCTCATCTTCGCTCCAAACTGACAATGAATGCCAACCCCCGTCAATTCAGAACTGCTATGTATATATACTTGGAGTTTACCCAAGATGAGTACAAAGTGTTACAAGGGAAATCACTTTAGCGTGGCCATTCACTTTGTTGAACTTACTGCCATGAAGGGTACGCCCTGTAATCCCATCGAGCAAAGAGGGCATATCAGTTGAAAAACACCGGAACTTCCGCCTTTAAACTACCGCACCCATCTTGGCCATTTTCATAATCACTCGCTCCATTCGGCTTACTTGACTTGAACGCAGTGTCCAAGACAAAACCCGTTTACGAATTTTCACCGAAATTCGGAAGGCTTGGGGCATATGGGAACAGCAGTGTCGGAAAGCGGTTGGAAAAGGCTTGAAATATCCCTACACGGCCGTGAACTTCTGCGTAAAGCCATATCCCCGCCTGCTCCTATCAACGTCTATTGATGAAAGCAAACAACCGAAAAATTGACTCCAACAAAACATACGATTATCAAATGACCAAATCATTCCTTTTCCGTTGATTGCTTTGATCACAGTAGCCGTTGAAACGAATGGGTGGGTATTACGTTTTACACCGTTATTCAGAACCGTGTAGGGCTATTTGGTGCTCTTTTTGATTGTTTATTCGACATTGCTGGTGTCATGAACCCAGCGCCTTTTAATTTCCGGTTGGAAGTCGAAGACGGCATGGTGGACACTGTCTTTATTCGGGTGGCTATTGCGCAGCGCGGCCTTTCGCAGAGGCGTGTTGCCCGAATGGTTGGCAACGCCCATTCGTCACGTTCTCAAGTCTCAATTTGAACACAATTCATCCATCTACAGTACCGCGCATATTTTTTGCAGAAAGGGCGTTTTGCGGCGTTTTTTGAGCGCAGAAAGCGCCGCCTCGCCATAACTCCCTTCAGAGTGGTTCAAAATCAGTTTTGAAGACAATTTCGGATTTCTCTCAACGAGAGGATTCCAATGGTGTATAGAAATGTGAATCTTCACCCCAATTGGTAGCCTTTAATCTAGATAAAACGCATTGTCATCCTAATTCTTTCACTTTTTTCCTCTTCTTCGAGGCTGTTCTCTTGACTTTCTACAGTGTTGGGCGCTTTCTCTATAATAAGTTGTGCGGAAGACGGCCGGCTTCCATTCCGCATAAGTCGACTAGTGAAGCAAAAGCACTACACGGTTGTAGCCACTACATTACACTGCTGCACAACCAATCTAAGTTACTTGAACTCCTCGTTTTGCTGGAGCTCAACTCCTTCAAAGAACAAAGAAGCACGTGAACGGTCACGGCTTCAGTCTTGTCCTTGTTCAGTCTGTCCGCGAACGATACGATTTCGCGATTTGTGCAATATCCTTAATCAGATTTATTAACTGTGAACACAGCGCTATCCTCTTCAAACAATTTCCCGACGAGCTCGTTGTAGCCAAATTGGACCCCTTTTCCATCTTTGAAAGCCTTTCTCCTATTGGCGTCGACCCCAGTGTTGAAGAGCATTGACGAAATCATATCTCCTTGTCATGAATATTCTCATATTCATGATAATTCTCCTTCTATATTTCATATTGTGGAAGTGTGACGACTTATATGTTGGCGTTTGCAGGTCTCCAATTATTGAACTTCGCCCAGGCGAAGGTTCTTTAGTGTCGCCGCCCACAGGTGTGCCCTCTTCAGAGGTGAGGGGGGGGGGGGCGCCGGCAGTCGGATCCAAGATGGCACCCTGCGAGGGTGACTGCCAGTCGGCTCTCGGAGTAAATGTCATCGACGCTATATAACCCCAAGAATTATGACAAGTTAGTATTTCCATTCAAGCAATCTATCAAGCCAGCGTTATGACAAGCCCTAAAGACAGTGTTCACGATAAAAATCCCTTCTCTGTGTTTTTGCCTATCTTGTAAACGGTCCCATTCTGATTCCAATGATGCCTCTGGAATCGTACAAGACCTTCTGGGAACGTAGTTAAAGTCCCTCAAAAACTGAGCTAGGGAAGCATGGTGGACGAGTTGTCCGAGGCTTGCAACTTTCGTCTTTTGCAGCCAATTTATGTGAGCTGACCTGAGTAAGGAGAGAAGTTGAGAATGAAGGGAAGAACGGTGCTTTTGATCGGAAGCCATCGCTCATCTCACGGTCTTCACTGTTCCATTGTTCACGTCGAGGGGCGGAAAGGGGCCGGACTTGCCCAAAGCGGCGGGGTTTGTCCACTTTTCTAAGCCGTTTCGCGGTTCCTGCTCAGACAATGAGGTGGACCGACCGCGGGCGAAAAATCGCTTCTCGTACCGACCGCGTGCCACTATCGTACTGACCGCGTGCAAAAAATGTATTCCGTACGGAACGCGGGCATTTGCGTACTGACCGCGAAAACGAAATAATGCACGCGGTCGATACACCTGAGCTCCGTACCGACCGTTAGCGATTTTCCATGGAGGCGTACTGACCGCGCGCAGTCATCTTTGCGCGCGGTCAGTACGAAACATGACTTTTCGCTGCGGTCGGTACGTGAGCACACGCAGTCAGTACGCAAGAGCTCGCGTTCAGCACGCAACCGCCCGCTATCATCTCGCTAGAAAACTGGTCGGTGAGGTCGTTGTCAGTTTACGTGGTCGGTACGAAATTGTTGGCGTTCAGTACGCAATCGCCCGCGTTCAGCACGCAGGAAAACTGGTGAGGGGGATCGGTTTGTCAGATTGCACGGTCGGTACGCAATCGCCCGCGTCCAGTACGCAAACAATTTTGTAGGCGAGGTCAGTTTGTCAGTCCGCGCGGTAGGCACGGATGTGTTCGCTACGTACAAGCGTGCAGTACGCAATCGCCCGCGTTCAGTACGCAAGCAATTGCGGAGGCGAGGTCGTTTTGTAAAATTGCGCTGCCGGCACGCAATGACACGCATTCAGTACGCAATCGCACACATTCTGTAAGCAAGTGAACCCGTGAGTGTGATACATACGCAAATGCACGTGATTAGTAAACAACGAAATCTCGAGCGTTTGCACATTTAGCCTATCGATTCTTTAGAGGCAGGGTTTTCCCTGAGAAGTTTTGACCTTGTTCTTCCGGTAGAGAGTCAGATGGGCTGGTCTCTGTGGCAGCTGCATTTTTAGAACTGAGAATCCGACGAGAATCACTGAAATGGAGCAACACAATTTTATTCACACATCTGGCTTCATCTATCCCAAGCCTATATTTCGTTTTCTTCAAAACAGTTAGTGCTCTTGAAAAAATCGTTATTCGAGGATTGAGCAACAACATGAACGGGCGGAGTGATCCTAATTATAGCCGGTTTTGAGCTGTTTTGTGTGTTTTTGTCCTGGGCTCTTGCTGACTTCCGCCATAGTGAGGGTCAAATACCAATTTTGAGTTATCTGTGCACCACAAGATTTTTGAGCTATGAGGAAAATCTAAATCTAGAAAAATTCAAAAAAAAAAGAAAATTGAAATCAAAAATGTAAACATTTTTTAATGTTTTTTGAATTGCTTGGTCTCTTTAGTGAACGGAATTGTTGAAAGGGCCTCTGACAGATCTTCATTTGTGAAGAAAAACCAGTCTGAATTCATTGTTAAATTTGATTTGAATATCGCGCCAAAATCGTTTTTGGCGTTTTTCTGCATCTGCTCGTCACTGTAATTTTTTAAGAATTTTTGCGCCAACAATGTTTTCCATGTTGTTCGACGGTTGTATAAAAAATTAATGAAAAAGTGTAAGATGATCGACCCAGAAGTGCTAGTTGATCGACCCCACAGCAGTCCTCTGGCTTAAGTTTTTTGGGTGATGTCACCCAGCCCGAATGGCTCAATTGTACACAAAAAAATTGAAAATGATGATAGCAAAGTTGATAACACGGGAGAGGCTACCTTGATCACAATCACGCACGATTCAAATAAATGCTCGAATCTCCACTGGCCAGAATTGATATCCCTAACGAGTTCTTCGCCACCCGAAACCTCTGTGACCTCCTTGATCACCTCACTATCGAACACGCTAGTGGCGACCCCATAAACTTTTTCTCCCGTATCCACCGGAGTGCCCAGGAAAGTAAACTAAAAAATAGCGATTTCCTTCAAATCGCAGGGGTTTCTCATCATAAACTCCAAGTCCTCCTATTGCTCTCTTTTTTTATCTTCTTCACTCTCTTATCATTCTTTGCAACTCCAGATACTTTTCTCTTCCCCTCGTTTTCATCTCTTTGTTAATGTGATACTTTTCTTCGGTTTAATATCTACTTATTTATTTATTTACTATTTTATTTATTTATTCACTTTCTTATTTAATTACTTATTCATTTATTTACTTATTAGTTTATTTACTAATATATTTACTCATTTATTCTTTTTTTTATTTGATTACTTATTTATTTAATTATTTGTTAATTGATTTGTTTACTTTTTTATTTATTTATTGTCGTTCTCTGGATCAGATTCCGGTCCGCATTTGCGGACTACGGTTATTGCATCATACGACACGTGTTAGCCGTGCTGGGGCCGCTTTTTCCCGTCACGATTCACCCTTCTCCCAGCACGATTATCACGTGTCTCATGATGCAACAGTCGTAGTCCGCAATCGCGACCGGAATTTAGACCAGAGAACGACACTACTTAATTATTGATTTTTTGAAAGCAATTATTTATTTGGCTGTCAAGGCGATATTTCTCTTTTTGCCTTCTGTTTATTGATCTCGATCTTTTACTATTTCTTGCTCTTTGTCTTGATCTCGATCGTCTTGCCCTTCTGATTTATGCTTTTGTTCATCTTCTTGTTCTATTCGGTGTAGTAATGCCTATGAATGGTTCAGTAATAATATTCAAAATTTGATGGTTTCGATTCTTGCGGAACTCATCGACAAATGTCCTTTCACGTGAACTCAAATGAAAATTTTCTTTGCAGAGAAGAGCGGGTTTATCACCGGACAGTTGCGGACAGACGCGGTGGCAGCACGACGATAATGGTGCTGGACTAGCGGGTCCCGACACAATTACCCCTTCTCCCAGCACGATTATAATTGTGCTGCGTGCTGAAACAGCGACTCGTCGCAATCCTGGAGCGGAATTTCAGCCCGATAATGACAGTACAATCAGTTTCAAGAGCTGGCGTATGCCATTGAAAAGGGTCCACAATCACTTTCAACGAGAACGTTCGATCCCATGAGAATTCGTTAAATAGAACACACGAGTACTAAGCTCACAACGCGATTAACACATTGAATTTTTTATAGAAGGATAAGGAAAAAGACAAAGGAAGGAAGGCGAGAGTAGAAACGGAATATTGTTAAATACATACAAGAAATGTCATCTTAGGCTGAAGAAATGTAGTAAAATTCCTCCTAACACGAAAGTTTTATCTGAAAAATGACAACGGTTGATAAGCACGCAGCAGGTATGCATTGCTCTCATTAGAATGGCGCGCATTAATGCCTAAAAGAAGCGTTCGTAATAAAAAGAGTACTGAGTTTTCATCATGAAGGTGAATATCTTGACACCAATGGTATAAAAATAAGTGAATTTTACGAGAGAAAAGACGTGCAAGCAAGGCAAAACTATTTAACGCGGCTGACCTCCCAATGCCAAACATAGTTATCATACATAATAATGAACGGCTAAAGCCTAGTTTTGACTGCAGGTGGTCGCTGCGGCCATGCGAGGGACAACTGTTCCTTTTTTATCGCGCGTAGTGGAAAGGCGCTCCAATTGTGATCGCTTCGTGGCAAACGTCCAACATCGCTGGGTCGCGGCGACGAGATCCTATGTTTTACTGCATCACTGCTTGAAGAGCGATTCTCAATGTTCGCTGACCGTCGCTCCATCGCTGCCATTATGGCAGCGATGGAGCGATCGCCAGCGAATGACACGTTTTGTCTAGTGAACGTTGACCCTTTCACATGACAAGATCAGTGTTTACGAGTCGGAGCATGTTATTAATGGTCACTGGCCATTACTTTCCACCGATTGATTGATTTTCTTCGATCGTCAATGTGGCTATGCACTATGAACAAAATCGCTGCCGCTGCTACATCGCTGCAGCAGCGGGTGTGAAATCGCTGCGATGAAAAACAGCAGCGATGCAGTCAAAACTAGGCTTAAGAGTTGACCAGAGATCGTTGACCGACGACCAGAGAATGTGCGGGACTCAGGAGTGCGCCAAGCGCTTGGGAGGGTGTACGGGACCCAACTGAGAGTTCACCAAGCGCCGGGGAAAGTGTGTTGGACCCAACTGGGAGTGCGCCGAGCGCCACGAAAAGTGTGTTGGACACGACTTTGGGTGCGCCGACGCAGGTGAAAGTGTGTGGGACTGGACTGGGTTTCGAGGAACGATAATACCTAAGTACTCATTTGGCAACGATTCGATCATTCGATGCGTCATAATACACGCCTACAAGTACGCCACATAGCGGCGTGAGTGTGCACCTTGTTTTTCATTAACATGAAATTAACAAAACCAAACCTCTCCAGCTGGATCGTGGCTGGGGCGATTTTGAGCTAAACACGCGGTAGGCTTGAAATGGCTAGGGCCTCGATCATAGTTGGCCGATCGCCGTAGCCAGCCCGGTCGATAATCACGAAAGACATGAATGAGGTGGGGTGGAAAAAACGTATTCGCCAACAACCCACCTAGGGAAGTCGAAGGGAAACGGAAGGGGTGATGCCGCGCGCGGCAGAGGAACAGATCAACCCATCTTACACTGTGTATTATGGAAATACAATCTGGGTTACGTAGTGATATCACTGCGGAAAGATAAAGGTTCTATCGAGAAGCGAGTACTCTCCAGTGATCCGATGCGAAAAACTCCGGCGGTCGCGAGGGAAGCCAAGGGAGGCGAGAGGTGGCCGTGGAGCGCGCGTTCCGTACTGAAATTTCACCTCATATTTCCTTATACTTCCCGGCGGGTTGATGGCGAATACGACCCCGAGTGTTTTTTGCAACCTCCATCGTCCATGCTTATCATACGTTTCGACCGGGTCGGCCAAGGCGGGTTACGGCAATTTTTTCATCCAATTCTGACAGGGGCCTAGCTCCCTCATTTAGAGCCGGTTGAAGTATGGCGTATTGGGTTTATCATGTCAAGATATCCTTATTTTGCCATAACCGATCGCTCCTCTGCTTGCTCCGCCCAGGCTCATTCAAAGGCAGCAGACACGCTCGAAAAAGTTGTTGAGATAACTATGTTTCTGAAGTCGCATGGCTCCTAGTAAACTGCTCACACCGTTGGAAGCGTCAAAAACGAGTCAAAACTACTAAATGCCAGCGATACAAATCGAAAAATCTCTGCAACCCCGCCCCAAAATACAAACTCGTCCAGATTTTGACTTACTTGACTTAATCGGTTGGCTTTCGCCTGACGCGGTCATTCCGCATCTTCACCGAGGTGTGCCGTCCTAGTAGTCAGCCGTGTCCATTTTTCACGGTCTTCAGCCACAATTTGAACACATTCCATCCAGCTGTCACTTCCATTTCCTGCGAAACGAAACATCGCGCCTGAACTGTCTTTCGATGCCGAGTGACTTTAAATCCTCTTTAACCACATCCGTCCAGAACTTTCGCCTACGCCCAGGTGGCCGTTTCCAGACAGGATTTGGACGCATTTTTAAAGCGTGTTGTTCGAGACGATCCGGCGTTCTTCTTAGTATATGCCCGAGCAGTCGAAGTCGACTTTCCATTGCTGCTTGAGATGGCGTTAGGAGATGCTGGCACCTCCTCGTGTCAAGCGTTGATGTACTGCGTCGATTTCCTTGTAGAGGTCTTCGTTATGGCATACACGCGGCCAGAAATATCAAGCAAACGCCTAAAAGCTTCCTCTCCGTGCAATCCAACCTTTCCATCTGCGTTTTCGGTGCTGCCCACGTCTCCGATCCGTACATCATGATAGGGCGAATAGCGGATAGGTAGACGCGCAACTTGACTTCCTTCGCGATGGTGGTAGACCACAAACACTTGGTTAGAAAATTGAATGCAGACGTAGCTTTCGCACATCGTTGTCGAATATCCGCTGCATAACTACCATCGTTCTTCAGCAAACAGCCCAAATAACAGAAATCGTCCACCAGTTCGATACGCTGTCCGTCCACACAAACCCCAGTTGAAGGCCTCTGAGAGACCCACATCTGCTTCCATTTGTCGCGACGAAGACGCAGTCCATAGGCTGCGGCATGCTTCGAAACGAGGTTCACAATCCTTTGCAGTTTTGCGTTGTTTTCAGCGAATAACACAATGTCGTCGGCGTACTCCAGGTCGACAAGGGAGCGTCCTGATGGTGTTAGGGATCACATCCGCAGGAAACTGTTCTGCAACTCTACGCATGATGTCATCAACGGCGAAGTTGAAAGAAAAGGTCCTGCAACGGCTCCTTGCCTTACTCCTGTTTTCACCTCGAAAGCTGACGTAAATCCGACAGGTGTACGAACTGCTGCTGTTGTTCCTTTGTTCATGTCCTCGATTAACCGAACATACTTTTCCGGGACTCCATCTGCTCGCAGAGCATTGAGCAATCGATCACGATGAGGAGAGTCGAACGCGGCTTCAAAGTCCAAAAAAGCAAGCTGTAATGGCTTCGAAAACCGCTGCCACGATTCAATTACTCTTCTCACGACGAACACTTGGTCGATGGTCGATCTTCCAGGTCGAAAACCGCCTTGCTCATCTCTGGTCGTTCCTTCACGACGTTTGATAAGTCAATCGAGAATGATACGTTCTAAAACCTTGTACATGACACGAAGTAGAGAGATTCCTCTGTAGTTCTTAGGATCCGTGACGGATAGCTTCTTGTGAAGAGGTACGATGATCGCATGTCTCCACGAATCGGGTATCCTTTCGCTCATCCATATGGCACGGATGGTGTTGGTCATTTCACGAATCCCAGACGGAGGAAGAGCTTTCAGCATTTCAGCAGTGATGTTGTCATCTCCACCTGCCTTTCCATTCTTCATTTTCCGGACACAATCCAAAACTTCAGACTCAGTCGGCGGTTCCTCACTGACATCGTAATGTGCTCTCTGAACATGCGGGAGCTCAGGTACTGATGGCGCTGGACGATTCAGTAGTGAACTGAAGTAATCCTTCCATATTGGCAGCGTCGCATCACCAACTGCAACTCCATTGGTAGTGTTCAAGACAGGAGAACATCTCTTCATCTTCCCGCTATACTGTCGCAGCAACGTGTAGGCTTTCTTCGGATTCTTCTGCTCCCAAGCCTTCTCGAACTCCTTAGCTCTACACGTCCCTCTCGTTCGCGGTCACTTTGAAGCTGCCGACGCAACTTCCTCCTCAGACGCTTCTCCTCCCACGAAGTTTCCTGCAGTTCGGAGAGCACATACTCTGTTGTAGGTAGATGTTGTTTCTTCTGAGACGTAGAGCGAACTTCTTCTTAGGCTGTACAACCGGGAGTGCCTCTTTCGAAGCGTCCTGGATGCACATGACAAAAGAATCCGCGTCGCAAAGTTTCTTCTTAGTCCGTACTCCGATGTGAATAGAAACGCGTTGTCGGAAATTCCTTCTGCACTCTTCATCTCTGAGACTTGTCATGTCAATCCTCTGGAGAGGCTGAGCCCCTCGCTTCCTCTTATGAATCCTCGCAGTGAAGTTCAACAGAACAGGACGGTGATCCGAATCGAATGCGACATCCCACACAGCTCTAGATCTTCGAATGTCCGATACTGGAATATTCCTCGTCAGGACATAGTCAAGCTGTAGTTTCAAAGTTGTCATCTTCCGCTTCCGCTGCTCTTCTGGAGATAGCCGGGTTGGTCCCTGCCACGTAAGCTGATGGCGGCGATGATTCCTCTTGAATGTCGATGCAATAATCAGACCACTGCGTTCACAAAAGTCGACAAGGCGGTAGCCATTGTCCGATGTTTGCTCCACTGGGTAGAACCATTTACCGAGTACTTCGGATTCCTGATCAAGTCCCATCTTCGCATTTGCGTCAATCCCCACGAAAACAGCATGTTGACAAGGTATCTGGCCAGCAACGTATTGAGTTCCTCATAAAACGCATCCTTCGAATTGTCTTCGGCGGTTTCAGTGGGCGCATGAGCACTCACTATCCACAGATTGAATCCTCTGTGATCCCGCAGTCGTACGAATGCATCCTGACACGACGTTGAGCCGAACTCCTTGACCATACCATTGAAATCCTTCCTTACAGCTATTGCACAGCCTCCCACTCCGCAGTAGATGGTGTACTCTCCGACGCTGATGACGGGTCTATCCTTGAGGCGGGTTTCCTGCAAAGCAGGCAAACGGTGCATGGAAATAGCTCAGAAGTCTGGATAGCGCAGTTTTTTGGATATCACTCGACGGCGATCGACAGTTCAGGGTGGCGAGTTGTGGCTTGTGGCCAAAGACTCCCATGACTCCTAGGTACGGATCCTAAGGTGTTATGGACTAGAGGCCTTAGTGTGCCGGACGGCGACACCTTTATGCAATGTGCGGGATACTTTCGCGATATAGTTGTGCACGCTATATCCCTCGAACGTTCCCTGTGTACACTCAAACGTCTGCTGGGTTCAGTAGAAGCAGGGGCACCAACGAGCAGGTACCAACAGACTTGTATACACACCCCCTCGTCCAGATTGATAGTACTAATACGGTCACTTTGGCTGGTTTTTGATGCTTCCAACAAGGTGAACCTTTCAGTATAAGCTGTAATAGTATATCGGCTTCTCTATTTCAACCGTCTTGTTGCTAATATTCGCTGTTTCAACCGCGCGCCGTAAGACTCGTCCACTTTCACCTGATAACAAATTTACCGTTATCCATTTTTTCGTCAGTTCCCAATACAACCAGCTCCAAACCTTTGATTTACGTCATAAAATCGATACCATTTCTGAGTGTGTCTGCTGCCTTTAAGCAAACTACACTTTAGATGTTGTTGATTGAAAAAGCTCGTCCTTTGCTGTTTGAAAGCCAGCAGTTTTGGGCTGTTCCAACTAGTTCGTGCGTTACCCCAAGCCCCACCCCTACTTCCAACGTTTGCTTATTTCCAATTACTTGGGACCAGATACTGTCCTTCGTGATGAAAACCTTTTTTTTTTCTTTTCACTAACCCTGCATCCGAGTATTAATGCGTTTCGAAAGAGCGCCATTTTATTGGAAGCAATGAATACCTGCCGCATGTGCATGCGCACTAATAGCGGCCGTCTTCAAAAATGTTTCGTACTGACCGCGTGATAAAATCGAGCCTTCCGCGGTTGAGTGCGTACTAACCGCGGTCAATCCTACGAGCAACATTTGTACCGACCGCGTGGCAATGCGTCCCGACAGCGTGTCCATGCGTACCGACGGCGTGACGATGCGTACCGACCCCGTGACAATGCGTATCAACGGCGTGACAAGACGTACCGACCGCGTAGCAATGTCTACCGACCGCGTGGCAATGCGTACTGAACGAGTGGCAGTGCGTACCGACCGCGCGACAATGCGTACCGACAGCGTGGCATTGCGTACTGACCGCGTCGCGATGCGCTCCCACCGCTGTCAGTATCGGAAAAGCGGTCCTACTGACCGCGTGGCAATGCGTACTAACCGCGTTGCAGTGCATACCGACCACGAGGCGATGCGTACCGACCGCGTGGCAAGACGTACCGACCGCGTGGCGATGCGTACTAACCGCGTAGCATTCCGTACTGACCGCGTGGCCGTGCGTATCGACCGCGCTAATTTGCGTGCCGACCGCGTGCGAATTGCGTTCCAAACGTCGCCCATCCCGCTGTCGGTACGCAACCTGTCCGCGGTCGGTACGGAACATGTCCGCGGTCGGTCCATCCCATTGTCTGAGTGGGTAGCTTTTCGTCCCTGTTCTGCTTCTGAGAGCCACGAGAAGCGTTTGTAATGGAAAATTAGAGAGTTAAGTTCATCGTGAACAATGGCACAGAACACCCAGTAAATTAGTTCTCAGATGTTGAGCTTTTCTTGGAGAGGGTCACACGCTGATCATAATGGTGTCTGTAAAATCGTCCAAGACCCCCTACAAACAAAGTTATGGCTCCTCGAAGATACCTATGTTCTTAGGGTAAAAAATTAGTGGACGAGTTGTCTCAGGCCTGTATTTTCTTCATTCTCGATCGTTGCGTGAGAGCGAGCCAGGATAAGAAGACAGATCGGCAATGAGGTGAAGAACGGAGACTCATCGGATTTCATCAATAGATCAAATCGCTATCGAATTCGAAAATTTGGCAGGGGGCCGGGCCTGCGGTGGTGAGTGAAGGAGGTCGGGGCTGTGGTGGTCGCTTATATCTCGCTTTTTTGAAGGAACTGAGATCTCGCACTTGGCACGTGTTATATGGGAGGGGTCTACTACACGATCGATTGAAGATCACAAAATTCATGTCTGACGGTGTAGTGAGCCTTTAAAGGCACAGTCCAACCTCAGAGGTAATTTTTGATATTTTGGTCAGGTCGCCGCGTACCCTGCCAAGCGCGAAATCTCAATTCGCTCAAATACTCGAGAAGCTGGAAAAAAGTTGACCACGCCCCCTTGAAAGAAAAAATGGGTTACGCCCACTGGCAGGTTTCAAACCTCAATAGGGAAGAGGCGCGCGAATGATTTTATTGAAAATTTATATTCTTCTTTTTGTTTTCGTTCTGGCTTTATGTTGTGACCTGCTTCAGAATGATTGCTGCGAATAACGAGAAAATACAGGCTCTAGACAACTCGTCCGCGAACTTCTACCACTCCAAATTCAAAATATTTGAGGAGCCGTAACTCAGTTCGTAGTGAGTTCTGAGCGATTCTGGAGACACCATTGTGATCGGCGTGAAATTTTCTCTAAAATAGGCAGAAAAACGAAAAATCGATTCTGAGCTTGGACTGTGACTTTAAGTACTATTCAAGTGAAGTCAAGGATGCTGAGACTTCTGCTATCATTCTTGTTCTGCTCCGCATATTATTTTAGGTTGAGTTTATCAACTGTAGATTAAGTTTATGGTATGTCCGTATACCCGTTAAAACATATATAGTAAAAGATGTTGTTTAAAGGGAATGAAATAACAACCACCAAAAAAAGCACATTGGACAGTGATGCCCTCCAAGTCGGACTCCTGTATTGACCACGAATTGTTCGGACAGCTTGTCCCCGACGCAAACGCAGCTATTTGAACCGCTGTTCATCCGGTGCAGAAGCTTCACAATTTTTCCGGTATGTGTTCGCACTCCAATGTTCTCCATAAGGCAGGCCAGTGTACGACTAGAAGTCGACAAAGGTGATAACAAGCCGCTTTCCACAGCGGGTCCTTTCACCGTTGAAGTTGATGACCTCGACCAGGGCTAAATCCTGCCTGCTTTTCACGACTGATATGCTTCCGATGGCGTTGAAGGCTGGACTGGATTGTCCTCGTGAGGACTCTACCCACGTTTGAGAACAGACTGGTCCTGCGATAGTTTTCACAGTCCCTGATATCACCTTTTTTGTGAGTAGGCACGACGATAGTCTTCTTCCACTTACATGGAAAGTTTGCTGACTGACATACGACGGTGATAGTTTATTCTGGGGCAGCGTGCATGAACGCTGCGAAGGAGGTCAGGGAGCCGCTCCGCGTCCTCCGTGCGAAGCGTCGAGCCAGAGCCGACCCGGAAAACATGCCGTCCCCTTTGTAAGAGAACGCAACCTCACCACGCACGGTGAACTCCCCGCCTAACTGTTTTTGTTTTAAATTTTAATCGTGCTTAACTTTTGTCTTTTTTGATTTCTTCTCTTTAGTTAATTATTTTTTGCATAATTTTCCCTTTTGGCTCTACAGTTTCACAGAAATGAAACCGTTTTAGATGAGGACCAAATCAAAAAACAGCTGTTAGGCGTGGGATTTGCTGTGTGTAGTTAGTTTGCGTCCCAAAGTCAAGCCGACGGCATGTTTTTCGGGTCACCTCTGGCTCAACGCTTCGCACGGAGGACGCGGAGCGGCTGCCTGACCTTCTTCGCAGCGTTCATGCATGCCGCACCTGGTGGGAACACCGAAATGATGCTCATATTCAAGGCGCGGTTATCTATGAAAGCTGGACTAACCTATTTTACAGGGTGCAAGTGCCTCATAGAATATTCGAAAACACGACGTTGAATTCGAAGAATTTCGCTTTTACTGTGCTTAGTCAACTCATACATATCCTCTATTTCTCCGCTACTCGCAGGGCGGTGCATCACTATCACAGGAGTGGTACGGTTTTGAGAATGATTTCTTCAATTTCACTGTTGAATTTTTCGAAAAACAACCGCTCCGCATCTACGATCGTGATAATACGACTGCGAGTAGCTGAGAAATGAATGGTACTTGAGCTTCGAAAACTGTTTAACTTTTTTGTTGCAAATCGGTTCATTATGGACTTATGTCCTGGCATCACGTTGAGAATGCCTGGATTGCGACAAAATAATGTGAAAACACCCACACCGGCAGCGAGACCTCGCTTTTTGGCAGTCGTTTCGTGCAATACGAATCTTTGAGCGACTCTTACTCCAAAGCAAAATGTTTTCGACTCTCTCAGCTCTTCAAGTGTTCTCATCCGTGCCTAAGCGCGATGATGAGCCCGTGCGAAATCTAATTTCTTAGAAGGAGGATCTACTTAATAATGTTACATTAAGACATACTCGTGCCTACTTTTCGCTTCATTAGGACATACTCGTGCCAATTTTTCGCTTTCCTCAGCTCGCAATTATTCTTTGTATTTATTCATAAAGTGTGTAAATATTCTTTAAAGGCAGTGTTCACGATAATCTTCGATTTTAAGATTATTCGCTATACTGGTCTAGTGGCGCCCGGGTAGAACTAAAATGTCATGGAAATTGAGAGAAACACACCAGAAGTACACGAAATCCTTAAGTATAACCCCGCCTCTCACGTATCACAAGAAGTGTTTGTTGAGACAGTATAATCTTTTGTGGACCCGTCCTTTGCAATTATCTACTTTCTATTGCTCCGTTCTTCCCTTAGGGCCCTAACTAATTCTGCTTTGCTAAAAATATTCTTCTATTTTCGATTGACCCAGTTTTCCAAAGGTGACAACAACATGAACATGTTCAACCAACCGGACAACTAGTCCATGTTATAAAGTAATGACAATGAAATACCACGTTTCAATGCGTTTCTTGCCGTTTCTTCGTAATTTTGGTAACACTTGGAGGCCAACGCTTTGTTTTATGCGGAAAACTCGGGAACGAAAATCATCGTGAACTCTGCCTTTAACTTGCCACGTTATACATATTCTACACATTCATTCAAAAACAATGATCTGTTCCCAGTGAGACCACTTCACTAATAGTAAGATGTTCCGTAAGCTCGCAGTAGAAGGAAAGTACAGTTTCAAACGACTCTCCGACATATTAAAAAAGGGCTCATGTAAGGAGAGGGGCGGCTGGCATAAACGTTTTTGAAGAGAGTTAGTTAGCTGCTCCGGCTGTTGCGAGTTGAGATTCGAGTTAGGGACGGCCACGGAGCACATGCCGTGTCCAAAACATAATGGACACAAGCGCACCACGTATCGCGAACTCACAGCCTAACGACATTTTTCCAATCGGGATTGTCCTGAGTTAATGATCTTTCAACAATTTCTCTTCTTAATTTAATGGTTTTTGGACGTGTTTCGTTTCACTATAATATTTTGAGCGAATTAAAGGCATTGTTCACGATAACCTTCGATTTCGAGATTAATCGGTAAATCAAATGTTTGGCCTATGGGTAGAACTCAAATGACGAAGAAATCGAGAAAAACGCCCTAGAAAGCCACCAAATGCTTTACTCTCACTACACCTTTTTACTCTCGATGGAACTGTTCGTGGTGACAATGAAATCTTTTGTAAACCCGTCTCTTGCGATTCTCTTCTCTCTACTGCTCCGTCCTTTCCTTCTGACCCTAACTAATACTGTTTTGCCTAGAATATTCTTCCATTTTTGATTAGCCGCATTTTTTACCGGTGACAACCACCGTGAACATGTTCATCCAATCGGACAACTAGTCCAGGCCAGAAAATAATGTCAGTGAAATAAGACGTTTTAGTGCTTTTGTCGCTGTTTCTTCGTAATTTTGGTAACACTTGGAGGCCAACGCATTGTTTTATGTTAAAAACTCGGGAACGAAAATCATCGTGAACACTGCCTTTAAGCTATTCCCGATGCGAAAAAAATCAGAAAATTCTCTCAGGCGGAGATTTCACAGGGCGGGGTGCCATTGAGTCCATTACGCAGTGGGCGCTGCATGTGCTCCGTGGTTGCGCCTAGCTTGACGTTCTGCGTTTAGGAAATGGAACGGCTCCGTACCTCTCTTCGTAAGCGTTCATTCAAATTGTTGAGTTCAGGATACGGGACTAGGTGTGTTACAAGTCAACCTTGATCCAAACCTTTTCCCCATCCCCCCTCCTACATACTGAACTTTTCCGAAAGTCTTCCTCAACAGAGAGCTGTTAACTCTACAAAGTTTGGAATGATATAATAACTTAAATCGCGGAGAGAGTATAATTGATCTTTCTTCAATCTTGGACGAAAATGCTTTTTTTCACATCTGCCTGAGCTCAGCCATATCATCAGTGTATCTACAGGCTACAAAACGGCGAAATTCACTTGGCTCCCACGCGTGCTGTTGCGGAACGGAGGTTAGAGAGAGTGTTAGAGCGTAGGGCAGACGGAGGCCGAGGCGTCGCGTGCGCCGCTCGCGCCTCGAATGATGTGAATTACGTCATTTTATAGAGGCTACTCACTCCTGGCCCTCCCCACCAGCCAGGCCTATCGAAGGTTTGATCCAGGCTACGGCACACGGTGTGATTGCAGAGGGGTGGTCGGTGGAGTGTTGCAACGAATAACTTTTCTTGAATATTCGATTATTCGAATAATGGAATATTCCACTTCTTTGAATATTCGATCATTCGGATAACCCAGATAACCCACTTTTTTGAATATTCGAATATTTTTCGAATTTATTTAAGCAAACGAATATTCGATCAACACGCTACTGCGTGCTATCCCATTCAATCCAGCATTCAAACCCGTAGAAGACACCGCTTTTTTCGTCACAAAATTCTTGATGACGAGGGTGGGTGATCGATTTCGCCATATCTCGTATCGACCCGTCGGTCTCAGACGAATATGAGGACCGACCGCGCGCAACAATAGGCGCGACTTCGGGATCGGCGACGTTCCGACCGCACCATTTCGCGCGTTCCGACCGGTAGTTAGCGCAGTCGGACCGGAATTGGCGACGTTCCGACCGCACCTTAGCGCGCGTTCGAAACGGTATATCGCCGCGGTCAGTGCGGAAATGTGTGCGCTCCAAACGCCACTCTGCATCACGGCACCTTGCGTTCGGACCGCGTAGCAAATAAGAAACCACGGGCCCTGCCCAGTGGGCGGGATTTAAAACAGCGCAATACGCTAGCAGGGAGCCCTACGATCGTGGTGCCCATTAATGGATAGTAATGAACCGTAATAGTTCCTGTCGAATGATCTAGTTTTTTTTAAATATGAATTTAAATGCTTGAACAACTTCCTCGGAGTATTTTAATGTTATGACATGAAAATAAATCGAGATTCAAACTTGCTATTCTGCAAATATGAAAACAAAGGATGATCAAAAATTTAAATATCTCAAAAACAGCGTATTCAGGTAAAGAATTCGAAGAAGCTAAAAATCGAATAATTGATATCTAGAGCAGGTCATTTTTTTCAAAGATTCAGTTTCATATTCATTCTATTAGATATTTACAGATAGCATACCCGAAATACGACTTACTATTAGATTCGTGTTGTAACATACAAAATGATTCACATCTCAAGGAAATAACTTTCGAAGTACCTGTTAACATTCATAAGTTTTATTTATGACTTCAAATAAGCGCTACGGCAGAGGCGAAACTGAGATCATCAAAAGGCATGATGGTGGCAGGACACTTAACTCCCCGCCTGAGATCTTAAAGAAAAATGAATTGTTGTTCCTTACTAATCCCAACAGCTGTGAACAAAGTGGGGTTGCCATAATCATTTCTGATAATTATAGAAAGGGATCACTCAATTGATATTCATTGAGAAGCATGAACAATGACCCTTCAACCTCATTGTACATAAAAAACAATCCGATCGGAAGCTCCGTTCCGCGCTCAACATCAACAATGTCTCGATCTAGGCGATTCCTTCCACTACAGTTTGGAGGAATAGACCTAGCCTCCCGGGACCAAACGCGAACTAAATAGGAACATTACACTTCCACATTATTGAACAGTTAGATTGAATCAAAGCCAACTATAGATGTCCTCCTAAATTATCTAGAATTTCCCTGTGCCTTCCGTTCAGCCTAGAGACATTAATGCGGTTGTTGAACGGTATATACATACTTTGCTTATCTGGGCCAAATTCCGGTCCGCAATCGCGTCTCGACACGCTTTGCGGCCGCACGCACTCGAGTCACTCGAGTTTCCAGCGCCAGAGCCGAGTCGATATGGCTCGGCTGCGGCGCTGGAAAGTCTTCCGACTCGAATGCGCGCGGCCGCAAAGCGTGCCGAGACGCAACTGCGGACCGGAATTTGACCCAGAGAAGCACAGTATTATCGTTCACCCATTTATCTAGAAACTCTTTAATAATCCTCACCGTAAGCGCGGCACGCGGGAGACGCGCGGTGGACCATAAAACCTATTTCCGCGCGTTCCGCCCATCCAACAGCTCCATGAAGGCGCCTCCCAAACCGCTAAGGACGAGGGGCCAGCTTCGCCGGCTCCCCACTATGTACTACTCGTCCCCACTGCTGCAAAATCACCTAAAAAAGAAGCATTTCAACCATAAAAAACTAATGAACAACAAAGATTACAGCGAGAAACAACTAATGAACAACAAAGATAACTAAAAAAACTATTGAACAACAAATATTATAATAAAAAAAAACCAAAGAACAACAGAGATTACAACAAAAAAAAACCAACAAACAACAACGAAAATCAAAGGAAACAAAAAACATGTGGAAGAACCAAAAAAAGAAAAATTATCCCAAAACAGGCGATGCAATTCAAATAGGCGAATAGCCCCCGGCACGTGACCGATCCGCGCGGGACCCTGCGCTGGAAAAAAAGTGCACATTTAAAGATTCTGACTCGAAAAGGAAACGTCTCTTCAGTAGAATTCCAGAGAACCTATATAATACGATGTATTCTGACCTTAAAAAAGTGCAGTAGTGTACATATACGGAAAGCAGGAAAAACACTGCGGAAAAAGGAAAAACAAAAGCGAGGAACCTCAGTACACCACTTTCATTACATAACGCGAGAAGTTTCACTGCATCTGCTGCAAGAATCGTGTCGGGAACCTGCACTGTTGTGACTGTCAACCCCTCCGGGATTTCGACACACGTCTTCGTCAACTCACCAATTTGGTGGTATGTGCGTGTCCACGATTTCACTTAATATGCTCATTGATTATGTTATATATCTTTAATCATTATTCTCCTCGCGTTCATTAACTCGTATTGGGTGAAACTGAAAACTTGGGGTGAAGTTAAGCGTAGAATCTTGATTGTTGGGTTGTAACAAAAGTCCCCACTTGCCTATGTGCATTTTTGATTTTTTGGGTTTATTTATACTACCCGAAGGTTACCTAGCCCGTGGTAGCCACGTGACTTGAAGGTGCATGCCCCTGGCAGTATAGTCCGGGTAGCCAGAAGAGGGATAGCTGCGGGCACCTCAGCAGACCGCGCTGCGTCGTGTGCGCCCACGAGAAATGTGGTAATCGATCGGTGCACGCGACAGGCGCGCGCCCTGAGTGGTTCGCAGCTATCCCTTTCGCGGATACACCCACCATTGTATAGTTGCGCTTTTTGAAAAACGAGCAGACAGGCAAACATGGCGCCAAAAGCATTTGAACTTTCAAATCCTCCAATCAAGCTACGTTCAGTGGTGGTGACACGCAAAGACGATAGTATCATCTCCACACCAGTACCTTTCCGCCGCTGACTCTGGCGCCGGTCACATCTCGCTCACACCCGGAATGACTACCATTTCATAACTCTTAGCAGAGAGCGGGCTTTCCCGAGGACCTTGTAAAAAGTTCTAATTGCCCCTCCCATCAACCATATGGTCTTCGTTTGGTTCCGCCACACATGGAGGGCGGCGCCGGCCACCCTCCCTGTAGTATTCGTAAGGCTTCGTCGAACGATGGGCCGGCTTCGCCGGCTACCCTTCATGTAGTTCTCGTTCGGCTTGGTCGAACGATGGGAAACCAAAGGCGATTAAAACCATCCTGAAACTCACGAGAAAATTTGATATATCGAATGACTCGAAATTATTCGTTGCCCAGTATACCCTCCGCAATACTTTTGACATAGAATGATTTCGATTCATCATGTTAATTATTTTTTCTTGAATGAAAGACAGGTTCGAGCTGCCTTTGGTTTTCGAACAACAAATAAGAAGTACATAAGCTTCTCATAGGTCAAGTCAGAGCAGAATTCCTTGAATTCACAAAATCACAGTTAATCAAAAAATACTCGTTTATAATTTGAAGCCGACTTTTTTCTCGAGTAGTTGATAATTATAACTTTATCAGTGCGAAGATTTCCACCCTGACTTGACCTATGAAAAGCTTACCTCTTCTTTTTTGTCTGAAATCAAAGACAGCTCGAACCATTCTGTTATTCGAGAGAAAAATTAATTCACAGGTTCATTCGAAATCATTCGATGTCAAAGTGTACTTACCCACTATTGCGATAGCTTGAGCGAAAAAACAACGTAAAATCAAAAAACGTCGAAGAAGTGGAAATTGGAATCAGCAGCTGGTCCCGCGCTCACGTGACACAATTCGCGCGGGACCAGCTGCTCGGAAAAAATTCCTCTTTAAAGGCGAAAATCAAGGGTCTTGATTTTGTACATAGGATTCTACGTGGTTTAATGCTCACTACCGCAGAGGAAGTTCATACGGAAACAGGGACACGAAGGTAGACTCTCCAACACACCAGATTGTGCACAACCGAATCGTTTCAACACCTCTGCCAACGCGTAGCTATTATAGATGCCTCCGAGGGCGCGGCCTGAAACGCCGCCCCATTCCATGTAACGAGAATTTACGGGTTTTGGCTACGATAGCTAAAACCCGCATATTCTTGTGTAGAGGCTACAAGGGTGCAAATTCTGCGCGTATTCTACGTAAAAACGAAGGCTAAATTCGAAACATTGATCTCTCTGACGCTAAACCCGTATATTCTCGCTATAATTTTGTAGCGAGAATCTACGGATTCAGCGACAGCCTGTGTCGAAATGCAATCTCAAATCCGCGCTGGCTACGCGGGATGCCGTTCGAACAGTGTGGGCCCAGTCAATCCACGCATAACTTGACACTCTGTGGGTGGTCGTGGAGGGTGACCCCGTGTCGCTCTCTGGAAGACTTTGCTAGGGATAATTCTGGCCGCTGCTATGCTGCAGGCCGTGGGGAACATACGGCGATGCGCTGGGATAGTCTTTCTAGTACGGATCAAGACTGGGTGGGTCGATCGACCGAGTGCTGCAGAGAGAACAAGCGTAGAATATGCGGGCGCTGTAGCTAAAATTTCACCAACTGAGGCTAAACTTTCCGTAATTTACGTGAATTCTGGTGTCAAAATTAGACTAGTTGCCTCCGAAACCCTGGGCATCTCTGGTTTCCGTATGGGGCATCTAGCTACGCGTTGGCGGAGACTAATATTGAAACATCTAGGGTTTTTCGTGTGCATACAAGAAGGAACATAAAGGTGGAATGCCGAGAAAGGGAACTCTGGGGAAGAAGAGGGTGATTGGTGATTGACTGTCGGACAACGCTAGCAGCTTCGCGGAGGTCCAAAACATTCTCTAGCCAAATACCTCTATGACGAACATCTCGAAGTGTGTAAAACGTAACGAAAACATCTCCAGAGGCTTCGAAAGAGCCTAACGCTCCAATCGGAAGGCGTATAGGGACGACTCGTACGCACCTCACAAGAAGCAACGAAGCTGCACAATTGTTGAGAATGCGCATCTAGAACCTGCTCCCGTCCTTGTAATAACCCGACCAATTTTCGACATAGCAACGCCTGTTTCGACAGTATACGTCCGCCAACTTTTTTCTTCTGCCGGAACAGACATGGTTGCGTCGAAAATGAGTTGGGTCACTACCATAACCAGAGCAGGTTCAAGATGCGCATCTTCACGAATTGCGCAGCTTCGCTACTTCTTGTAAGCTGCGCCAGAGTCGTCCTTATACTTCCTCGGATTGGAGCGTTAGGCTCTTTCAAAGCCCCTGAAGATGTTTTAGTACGTTTTACACACCTCGACATGGGCGTCACAGAAGTATTTGGCTAGAGAACGTTTTGAACCTCCGCTAAGCTGCTAATGTTCTTCGACAGTCAATGACCACTCATCCTCTTCCGCCCCAGAATTCCTTTTCTCGGCATTCCACCTTTGTGTTCCTTCTTGTATGCACTCGAAAAAAAAGCTAGATATGTTTCAATATTAGTGCTGGAACGACTCGGATGTGCACAATTTCGTATCGTCCATCACTGGATGAGGGATCGCCGCGACGCTGCTTGGCGGGATATATTGCGCGCGGGAAAACGAAGGGAGAGTGGCTATTGATCGCGCGATTTTTTCCCGGTAACCAGCGTTGCGGCGATCTCTCATCCAGTGACTGACGATAAGTTGGAGTGTCCGCTGTCGCTTTTTGAATCCTTACGCCCTTGATTGAATATGGTGCGCACTCCTTCTAAAGCTCCGCCCTTTTTCCGAGACCTATCAATATTACTTTGAGAACCATAATACGTCCCCAACAACACCCCTCACGTTTACTCGATTCCCTACGCACTTTAGCCGATGTTGTGCGCACTCCTTCTGAAGCCCCGCCCACTTTTCACAACTTCCACTCACTCCTTGATACCCATTATTTTCTTTTCACAACCCTAATTGTTTATTTACCAAAATCCCTTTGCACATTTTACGATCTGCTTCTTCTTCTTCAGCGTTTGTCCCACATTGTAGCAGGGTCCGCTTTTCTCGAACGTTGCCGCCATTCGACCTTGTCATTCGCATTGTCAGGATGGAGGCCTGCAATTTTCATATCGTTGTGCAAAACATCCAGCCATCTCTGCTTAGGTCGTCCTCTTGGTCGCTGGCCCGTCACTTGGAGCTGCATAGCCGCTTTCGCTATCGAGTGTTCTCCAGCTCGCAGAACGTGCCCATACCATCTTAGGCGATTTTCGCGAAGTTTGTCCGAAATGGGCGCGACACCGAATCTTTCACGCACATCTTCATTCCGAACTCGGTCCAATCGGGTCAATCCACCACTCCACCTGAGCATCTTCGTTTCCATCACGCCTAGCCGTCGTTCTGCTTCCTTGGTCATTGGATAACACTCTGTGCCATACAGTGCGACGGGCCTCACAACCGAACGATAAATCTTGACTTGAGCCTGTCGCAAACCTTTTTATCACAGAGCACTCCACCGCAGTACGCCACTTCAACCAAGCAGCATTGATGCGTGCGTCGACTTCAGCCGTCAGCGTCCCATCATCGCAAAGCGTTGATCCAAGATATCGAAACGTATGCGCTTTTGGCAAGACTGTGTTGTCGACTTGATGGAACCGTCACAACTCGCATTTGTCATGTATTCGGTTTTCTTTATTGAGTCGTAAGCCGAATGCTGCCAGTCTGTCGTGCCAAGCTTGAACTTGTGCTTGGAGGTTTCTTTGCTGTCTGAGGCGAGCATCACGTCATCAGCATACAACAGTGTCCAAGGTGCTGAACTCTGCAAATCTCGCGTGATGACATCCATGACGACGATGAAAAAGCAGCGGGGAGAGGGCGGAGCCTTTGATGAACTCCAACAGTGATTCGAAAAGGCCTTGATGTTCCTGCCGCGCATCGTATGCAACTTGACGTGTCCACGTACAAAAGCTTCACCCAATCGATCAATTCTTCGGGGACATCTCGGCTACGCAGAGCGTACCATATTACTTCGTGAGGGACTCTGTCAAACGCTTTCTCAAGATCAAGAAAGGCGAGGTGAACAGCTTCTTTTTTTCACGATGCTTTTCCACAAGAAGTCGGGTCGCAAGGATAGCATCGACGGTGCCGCAGTTCCTGACAAAACCACACTGATTCACGCTCAGCTCAACGAAATCACGAATTCTTCTATCCAGAATCCTCTCGAAAATCTTCATTGTATGGCTAAAAAGTCGGATGGGCCGGTAGTTGCAACAGTCAGCAGGACTCCCTTTCTTCTTGAAAATCGGGACTGTGGTGCTTGACTTCCAATCTGAGGGAACCTTGCGCTCAGTCACAATGCGGTTCAACAACAATGCAAGCCAGGCAGTTGGGTTCCAACGTCGACTCTTCCATAACTCGGCGGCAATATCATCAGGTCCGGTAGCTTTGCCATTCTTCATCGCTTTCAAAGCCTCTGCTACTTCGTTCGCTGTGATAGGCGACACCGCCCCATAAAACGGAAGAGCATGAGGTAACGGGGAATGCGGGAACTCTTCTGTCGAAACCGCTTCGAAGTACTGCCGCCACCTTCCTTCGCCTGCTCAGCATTCGATAGCAGCCGACCATGTCCATCGTTTATCCCAACAAACTTCTCTATATCCTCCGCCTTTCGGTTTCGTGACCTGACGAGCCGGTAGAGCTCGCGCTCGCCCTCTCTCGCGGCACGCTTGCGATACAGCACTTCGTATCGTTGACCTCTCGTTCTCGCTACTGCCTTCTTAGCCGCACTTTTCGCGACTTGATACTCTTTCCAGTTGGCCGGGGTTTTCTCCTGAGGAAAGCGTGGTAAAGAGCCTTCTTCCTTCGTACACATCCCTTTACTTCGTCAGTCCATAACCACGCTTCCTTCTCGATGTACCTCCGTCCAGGCTTTGTCGTTCCAAGAACGGAGCGAGCAGCTTGAACTATGCTCCTCTTTGCTTCCTCCCAGCTCTCTTCGACGCTTGTGATCTGAGGTAGATGGATCCGAACAATTACTTCGGGTGCCTTGTCCTTGAAACTCCACCACTTGATCCTTGCAGGACCTGTGAGGTCTGCGCGCTGTTGTTTCGGAGGGCTAACGTGGAGCGTGCAGATGAGTGGTCGACATTTTACGATCTGCTTACATCTAAAAAACCTACACCCTTAGCTGTTTTCAATATTTATCATTGATTTACCTACTGTTAGCTTCGCTTAATCTGTGCATGCAATTATAAGACGATTTGAACACATACAGTATCAACGGAAACACAGGAGAACAGAATGGAAAGAGAGAGAAACAAAGAAAAACATCAAAAAAGCAAAGTAGTACGAGCACCGCAGCAAAAAAATTTGAATTCACGCGTGGAGTTAAATGCGTTCTCGGCCGCCACACACCATGCATTTTCCCTCACGTCTGAATATGTTGGCGCGCGGTCAGTCCTAAATCTTAGCGATTTCTGCGCGCTTTACAGAGTTGCGAGCGATCCGAACGGTTTGTGAGGGCGGCTGCAGAGCGCAAAGGTGGTCGGAACGCTCGCAACTTTTTATGATCGCTCCGACCGCGAGCGTTGCGCGCGTTCGGTCCTAAAACGTTTTTTTTTGCGCGCGGTCAGTCCTAACATTTGTATGAGGTGTAGAAGTCAACAGAATCAAATACCCACTCTTGACCCAAAATCTCCTGTTCTTTTCGATGAATTTTTAAAGGAACGATTTTTCTGTGGACAAGTTATGAATTGTCCAGGGCTGAGATCAGCTCTCCCGATCTCATCGCTGTTGATCAATAACCGCCTAGCTAAGCGTTCCAGAACTCGATAGTTCAGTTCATAGTGTCTTATCAATTTCTGAAGAGATACTGTGAACCATCTTTTTTGCTGCTTGGAAGAAGCTCCCTTTGGAATGGTCTCCTTGTCCGAGTATCCTTAACCTAACGGGATGAGCCTATACCTATCAAACCGCAATTTTTTTCCTCATAGCTGAGTTGCCTTCTGAAAACTCTCCACTGTCTTTAGTCAAGCGATGATTCTCTATGTTTTCGTAATCAATTTCTGAGCGGAACTTGACTGGTACTTGATTAAGCTTGGAGTTTCTATTTTGTCTATTTGAGCCGTTTCTATCCCGCGTATGTATACCGAGAATTTCTTCAAGTACTGATCAAAGCAGTGTTATGAAACTCAACCTCAAACCTACTCCCAATAAGGAAGCACCTCATCACTTTTGTGCTGTGGTGTTTCCACATCGAATGAGGGTTGGAGTATATGCGCGTATTATTCATCATCTGTTAGGAATTACAAATTACAAGACATTTGAAAACATACGGTTTACGAATTAAAAAATTCAACAGCCTTGTTCAGAACACACCCACTCCACTAAGCACGCTCGTGGCCGCTACTGAATCGGAAAACAGTCGCAATTTCTATTGTCATGACATCAAATGCAAGTGCATCTCCTATTTCAACTTTTTCACCGAGTGCAGTACCAGTCATAGTAAGACATTTTACTTTGAAAGTTCGCCTCTCTCTCCAGGACATGTTTTTTTTAAGAAAATCGATACGGATCTGGAAATTCGTTGTCTCATGTATGTCTCAATTGGAGTGCCAGTATGTATAATAAGTATGACCTGCATAGTTGTGTTCTGTTCGTCCAAGCAGCTTATTGGGAAATATACACTTTTCATTGCACTATCCGTGGGAGACCTGGTGAGTTAAGCCCCTGCCTCTCAGCTAATAGGGTTTCAGGATGTCCTGGATGGCAAAAGCCAAGCGATTCTACATTGGCGATAAACTTCTGTGATATTCACTCGTAAAAGATGCGGTTTTCGAGAATACACTATTATTTCAACTCCTTCTACTCCGTATATATTTAGAACTTCTCTAAATTCTCGAAGAATATCTTTTCAAAAATTTGCCGAAGTCAGGTTGTTTCTGCATGTTTCAGATAAACGGTGCGTCAATCACTACAGCTGGAACTTTCCGTTACTTATTTATGCATCATGGTGAACTCTATTTTCCTACTCGCTCCATAGATTGTCTTCTTGGAACGCCTTGGGCTGTACCCATATTGATTGCAGGTACGAGTAATTCCCTTTCTCAAACTGGGAAGAAAGTTGTGCAGTATCAGTATCCGCAGTTAAAGGCACTGTTCGCGATAAAAACCGCTTTTCTGTTTTTTTGCCTATCTTGAAACCGGTCCCATTCAGATTCAAATGATGCTTCTGGAATCGTTCGAGACCTTCTGGGAATGGAGTTATGGTCCCTCAAAAATTGAGCTAGGGAAAATGGTGGACGAGTTGTCCGAGGCTTGTAACTTCCGTCTTTTGCAGCCAATAAACAGGCTATAAAACGGCTAAATTCACATGGTTCCTACGCGTGCTGGTGCGGAGCGGAGGTTAGAGAGAGTGAGAGAGCGCAGGGCAGACGGAGGTTGAGGCACTCGCTACTCGAATGATGTGAATTAGTACGTTTTATAGAGGGTATGCGAGCTGACCTGAGCAAAGAGAGAAGTTGAGAATGAAGGGAAGAACGGGGCTTTTGATCGGAAACCATCGCTCATCTCACGATCTCGAGTGTTCCATTGTTCACGTCGAGGTGCGGAAAGGGGCGGGACTTGCCCACAGCGGCGGGGTTTGCCAACTTTTCTAAGCCGTTTCGCTGCTCCTGGGTAGCTTTTCGTCCCGTTTTTTCGACGCTGTTCTGGTTCTGAAAGCCACGAGAAGCGTTTGTCATGAAAACTTCGAGGATGAAGTTTATCGCGAACAGTGCCTTTAAGGTTTCTGCACCGCTTCAGCATATTGCTGAAGCGTTCATACGCAGTTTTTCCGGTTTAGGTGGTTAAAGTTCGGTTTGTAGTTACCCGAAAATGTGAGTAAGATAATGAGAACTAGGAATTTACAAAAAACAACAAAAATGTAGTTACCCGAAAATGTGAGTAAGATAATGAGAACTAGGAATTTTAGAATTTGGAACCCTGTGAACCAAGTAGATAAGGCGATAGAAATAACTACGATTCATTTTATATTTTAAATGAGCACTATCACAAACAAGAGGAACAATTGAATCCTACTAAGAGATCACTAGAAGCCACTGGTAACCAAAACGAGTAAAGTAGAACTTCCCAGGGATCGTGCGCAGAAGATGGGTTTCAGCTATTTCCCCACACAGCCTACTCCCCTAACCACTTTCCGAAATTTCCCGGGTAACCCTCTAAGCAATTCCGGCTACAAGCAAGTTACGGGTCACCTGCACCACTATACTGGGCCCCTCTCAACGCTGGCACTAGACGGGAGCGGCTGCAAGCAGCAGGCGACGACAACGGCTGGCAGCACTGAGAAGAGGCGAGCTGGCAGCATTAACGCAAAGGCGAGCTGGCAGCACTAGGCAGAGGCGAGGTGGCAGCAGAGCGATGGCGGCGGGCTACCTAGAGACAGCGGGAGAAGACGAGGCGCTGCACGCAGAGAATGTCGGATGGCAAGGGTGGGCAACCAATTAGCGACGCAAATACTACCCTAGACAGAAGAGAATTCTCTAGGAGGTGAGAGAACCCCCCCCAGAGAGACCGGCGACCGTCGAATAACTTCCCTTGCCGCATATCAGCGGCCTCATCGACTTTACCACAACACGCCACGGCCAACACGCCAAGGCTCGGGCGGCGTCGATGGGCGGTGCCGTAGCGCATCGTACCCCCCCCCTTGCCTGGCCTGTGACAGCTGATCCAGGGGCGGCCTGCATGAACGCAGCGAACGGTGTAAGGGAGCCGCTCCGCGTGCCATGCGCGCAGCGTCGAGCAACGGGGCGGCCCCGAATTTCGTGGCGTGTATTGATGTGCCTGATTTTCGGGGCCGCCCCGTTGCTCGACGCTGCGCGAATGGCACGCGGAGCGGCTCCCTGACACTGTTCGCTGCGTTCATGCATGCCGCCCCTGCTCTGTATTCTATATTCTCATCACCTTATCACCTTACAGTAGGTAGCGACGTTTTGTCGTTACAGATTATCCGCATCCCGGGATGAGGGTTCCCTGTGGCTGTATTCATGAAACACTGGGATCCTCTCGAGAAGGCCCGAATTCCACTCGTTTTTGGACGAGTTTCCTATGCTGCACCTTCCTGGAAACCCGGCAGGTAGACACGAAGGCTCCCGGCTACCTGGCGGGTAGACAGGAAGGTTTCTAGCCACTTGACGGGTGGACGGAGAGAATCGCGGCTGCCTGCTACGTCGATCTTGCGTTCAGGAACGTGATCAATATGTTACTGGCAGGCAGCTGGCCATACGCCGGGTACGGAAAGATTACGCCCCCTCCCTGCGCCCGCGGTTTCATGAATACGACCAATGGTTCGGTCGCTACATTATGCGGTTACGCACTGGCCTATCGCATCGGTACGGCTGCGTCGTTCCGCCTCATCGCAGTGCGAAGGGATTAGATGCCACTGAACATCGGTGGCCCCGACACGATTATTAGCTACCACGCCATTGATGCTGCACTTTTAATAAAACAGGCGTTTGACGCGGATGCGTCGCGTATTTTCCAATCTGCTCCGATTTTGCAATCTGTCAAAGGTTAGTTTATTTAAAATCTATATTTACTGGTGTTTTTGAGGTGTTTTCCGTTGGCGTAATCAGACAAGTTTTAAGAGGCGTATGCTTAATCTGGAAGCGGGACAGACCGGAAATAAAGCTTCGAATCTCGTTTGACGCTGCTCTATCCTTCCTGATATTGACGAAGTTTCAGGCGAATATGCAGCTTACATCAATCTCTCCATTATGATTGAAAGGACTGCTGCGTTGTACTTCCCTATATGGTATAGAAGAGTGAAACATATAAAGCTCTACCTAATTGCCTTCTCAATTTGCATGACCGCAGTAATGATTTCGTTCAAACCATAGGATTAGAGTCATACCATGTTTCGCGTTCCGTCTAGGCATTTCTTGCCGGCACAGTGGTGTTGAATGTCTACATCAGAAGATTGAATGCAAGTCGCCTTTGCGAAATTATGGACTCGCTGGGACGCTACGCTGGAACAGCTCACTACTGCATTATGTCTTTCATCTACTTGTTTTGTTTAGTATCGCTATACTTCTTGTTCAGTAAGATGAACCGAAAACAGGTGAGGCCATAGAACGGGAAGAACATCTGAAATTGTCTCCAACAACATTTCAAATGCATATGCGTATAGGTCGTCAACTGTCACACGCCTTGCTAGCTGGTCTCTTTAGCTTACTTGGTAAGCGAGCAATTGAAAAACGCTTCACTCGCTAAAAACTGAGGTATTACACGCACATTCTATGAGTTAGGGCTTCACGCAGTTACGAGAAACCAACAAGGGCAGTGCTGAGGGAGGGGGGGGGGGTAGAAGAAAAGAGGATACTACAAAAGGACATGTCCTAGAGCCATGTCTACCCATGGCGTCCAGGTTTTCAGCTACGGTAGTTCGAAAAAGACAGTGTCCCATGTCGTGAGGTGTGAGCGCAGTTTACTCCAAACCGAATCAACTAGTGTTAATGTCACTGTGTAAAACCGTTTCTCTCAAAATTCAGGAGCCAAGTAAAAACGAGTTGCGCCGTCAACGAATGATATTATCTCTGAGTCTCATTTCTGTAATTCTTGTTTCGATTCCATGCACTGCAAAGACTTTCAAGGACTGGCTAAATATGCAGATAGCAACTTTAATAATCGGTAGGTGAACTTCACGCTAGTTGTTTATATGATCTTGTTTAAACAGAAGGATCATAATGTTTAAGGTGCTGCATACATACTTTACGGTTGCCACTCCCTTATACCATTCTTTCTCTACCTGTATTTCCGCGCCGACTTCCGAGCTCAATTTCTCAAACTGATAGGTTGCAGATCTAAGAACGAAGTGAAGGAAATTAACAATACGCGTTTAGCGAAAACCGAATGTGTATAAATTCTAGCCAGTTTTTGGTTTGATGAATCTAAAAAAGGTTGTTAACGTTGATACACTGCGTATAAAACACATGATACCGAGGTTAAAGCCAGGGTTACCATCAAAACAGTTGATGTGTTATCCTCATGAGAAGGTAGACCTTGCCATCACAAAACTTGAAAAAAAGGAAAGTTGGACGAAAAACGCTTATGAACAAGTTATTGCTTGGTCTCCGTCCGCCTCCAATTATCAGGATTTCTATGCTCTGCTAGGTGAGGATTTGACGATTTCATTTCTTCTTCTCGACGCTTGGAATCTAGAAAAGTGAATATTCCTGGGTGTTTGTCCGCAATCTTGAGTGTCTCGTTTCTCGTGTTTAGAACCTCCACTGCACCGCTCAGCGCTTCTTCTTCCTCCTTTGAAGGCTTATTTTTATCCAGCAGTAGCAGTTTTTGTACAACAGAGTCGTTGAATTTATATTGTGAAACGAATCCTTTTCTGGTGAAGGATGGAGTAGACGCAGACTGAGTTTCCGATGAGGTAGGAGCTTGTTCCACACGCAAAGCTGCAATGATCGCATCGGTGTCTACCTGTCCCAGCAGTCTCAGTCGCTTTAAAAAAACAGAAGTTTTGGAAGATGGTGAGGTAAATTGATCCTTATCCATGATTACCAGGCGATCTGAACGACTCGCGCGCCTTGGCATGGCTACAGCAGAATGAAATTTTTCTTTCTACAAATTGGTTTAGAAAACATACAATTGAACGATCCCGACGCTCTAATCAATGCAGCAAAGCAAAGCAACAGAAATTTGAGATCATAGCGGATTTTCCTGTTCTCCAGGAGTACCTGGAACAAACACGCAATGAATCTTGTAATACTGTAAAAGTAAAATATCTCATGAGAATAGTGATTCAATGCATTTCAAACGACATTAATGTAACTTACAACGAGAATAAGTTACTGTGTCTGAGTATAAATGAAGAGGGTGTCACTCTTCGACAACAAAACCTGGAATGGTTCGAGGAGGAGAAACAAGTCATGAGATGGGCCCATGACTTGTTTCACAACCATCTTGGCATTGTGGCAAGATCCTCTAACGTCTCCAACGTAAACAGGCGTTGCCGAGACAACCAGATCAGGGGTGTGCATTTTCCGTTTACCGATTTACCGGATTTCCTGGTGTTTTTCGGTGAATTTTGGTTTACCGATTCACCGGATTTTTCTCGAAATTTACCGAAATTTTTACCGAATAGTAAAGTTGGGTGCTTTTAGCTTAATCGGTCTTTTTCTTACTCGTATTTCACGGGTTTGCTACTGTTATGGCATGCCTTTGGCGCGATATCTTTCCTCATCCTTCTTTTTGTTACTCTTTCTAACCCTTTGGCTTACTTTCTGAGTAATCGAACTATCTCTTCACCTTTTGTGTCACGCGCTTCCTCTTACCGAGAGACTCAGAGAAATAAATATTAGCATAGTCCTGAATCTAATATTTCGGCAACTGAATTTTTTTTCGGACAAATATTTCGGTAACTGAATTTTTTTTCGGAGACCCCGGACTAAACACTGAATCCACCGCAGTTCTGGGACGACTCCATTGTGAAGTCATCGTACCCGCACCAGGGGTGTGCGTAATTACGGTTTACGATTTACGATTTTACGATTTACGGAGTTTTTGGGTCTCGTAATTACGGTTTACGATTTACGTCATTTTGGGCCGTAAATCGTAATCTTTCGTAAACAAAAATACATGAAATGGAAATAAATCACAAGACATCCTCAATTGACCTGCTCTAATCCCACATTGCGTATACCAATGTTTTTGGTCAGGAGATGGGGCCAATCCAGGCGTGTGACTACACCACTATCCCATTATAATTCTTTGACGTGATTCTATCATTATAACGCGGGACACGCGGTCGGAGTTGAAGCCGCTGGATAACAGACGGAAATAGCTGCCGCCTATGACGCAATGCAATCTAGTAGCACTCTTCAAGAGAGGCTTTGTTTTCGAGTTTTGTCATAAAAATCAACTTTTCTGATTCCTATAGCTAAATTAATGTCAAGACATCGAACGAAGCGGTCTAATCAATCAGAAAACTGCTTCAAATATTGCACCTGGCCCGCATTTTGAGTAAATTACGGCTGCTCAGAGTCCACAAAAATCAATAAGAGGAGCGTTGATTTTGTCACCCAAAAAGTTTGGAGCTAAACATTATTTCCTCTAGTTAATTTTTCCGCAGGAAACGGACGCTCAGAAAAGGCGCGAGCCCTAGTTTAAATGCTCTTCTTCGCCTTTTTCTGAAACTGTTATCTCTCAAAAATGCGTTCGTTTGGTGAAGCGCGTTGGCTATATTTCTTAACTATGGGGACCGAATTGCACGAAGCGGCGAAAATTAGAAGGCGGGTTTTTTGTGCTTACGTTTTCTTTGATAATCTACGGTATCGTCATCATAAAGCTACGATTTGCAAGTGATTAAGTGGATATAGGAAAAATAACCTGTAGTGGGTGACCGATACTGTGCTCTAGATAATATAGAGTTGGGCCGAATCGACCTGATGCTTTGCGATCTCTATTGAAAGTTGGCGCAAGCTCGGTGCCATATTTTTGACGCACGTGCACCGAGTTTGAGCCAACCTTCAGTAGGGAACTCGGAGTACATAATGTACTATGGTTAGGTCCGTGGCCTGTTTTCTCAGGAAAAAACACTTCAATTCAAATCGCGGCTGTCGTGGCGGTTTAAATCTCACCTGCGGCTGGCTAGTGATTACCAGCCAGCCGCTGGTGAGATTTAAACCGCCGCGACAGCCGCGGTTTAAATTTAAATGTTTTTTCCTGGGGAAACAAGCCACGTAGCTAACTATACATAGCAGTGCGATCCTTACCGATTGTCGCGTCGCTCTGCATAGTGACAGCGACAGCTTCCCGCCCTCTAAACCTTTCGCATTCACAGTGCGCTGCACAGCGACAGGCGTCAGCACATTTGCAGTATGTTAGTCCTCCGCGACCCGTCGCTGAGGTTCACGCGCGATAATTGTTCCTAGGACAGCCGATGCCGTTTTTCCGATGCGAGTCCAACCGCGATGGGTGCTGGGTTTCATTCCAGTCGTGACAGCGACAAAGCATGCCATCCCTCCTAAACCTGGTTAGCTGTCAAATTCTGAACGCAATCTAATATGTGTGTATGAACTAAGTACGTGAAACGGTGGACAGTAGGTAGTTTCTCTTGTTTCATCATAGTGATAATAATTTTAGTGAATATTACTATTAGTTGCTGTTTAAGATTTACGATTTACGCTTCCTCACTGACCATTAAGTACTTTTGTGCGCCTCCTGCCACAGCTGAGGCGAAAAGGGTGTTTTCCTTAGCTGCCCTGATTTTGAGTGACTACGGAAAGACCTTGGCGACGGAAAGTTTTGAAATGTTACTTTTTCTCAAAATCAACGCCCCTCTGATTTGCTTCAGCCGTTGAGCTCAGTTTATTATGCGAAACTCACTCATAATTTGCACTATCCTCATGCACTATTGAAAATGATACATAAATGTTATTGGTTATTTGTGCTATCGTATGGAATGTGTACCTAAGTCGAAGTCAGAATTTTTACCGAATTTTCCGTTTTTACCGTATTTACCGAAAAAAAAATTCGGGAAAAGGTTTCGGTAAAAAAAATTGCCGAAAAGAATTTTCCGCGCACCCCTGTACCAGACGACGTAAACCTTCAGATCTCCCACAGATTGAAAAGCATGCACTTTTGCCATTATTTGTTTTGCTTCTAAAGTAACTTCTGAGAACTTCTGACTTCTTCATGAGATATCTGACTTCTTTAAGAGCAAAATAAAAGACGGATAAACAAGCATTCATTCGGCATTCGGCTCGGCATTCGGCTGATATTGTCTGTTACTGGCATACATTCGACGAACTAGAGAACTTCAATGATTCTGCCTGCGATTGAGGTCCGAGCTGCAAAAGGACGACTACAGAAATAGCACATCGTGCTGTGCAAAGATGTTAATCGTTTATCTACTCGCATAAAAATTGAGTTTTCCTGTGGAAAAGTGTGCTGGAGCCCTTCTTGAAGGTGTAAAATTGGCCAGCTTGGATAGTTTGCCAGCGGGTGGTGGAAAGTCGAAAAATTTTTCTGGGGAGAAACGAAAAGTTGGAGAGGGATCGTAAAATTTTCGGGTGGGAAAAATATGTACATTATTGAAAAAAAAACGATGTAGAAGTTGTACAACAGTGGTTTTCAGGATCAAAAACGAATAATACCAGTTCCAAGTCCACTCAACTGTTTCTATTAGTCTTGTGGGCGAATATTCGCTGTGATTCGTTCCAAAAACACTATAAGACGTAAAGTGTGTCCGATTGAGAATGGCGGCCCACATGGCCGTCGCGTTCGCCGCCCTCGGACGAGCATGCGAAACGTCCACGAACGGGGCCGACACCGGCTGCCAGCAAACACCTTGCCGATCAATCAGCTCTGCAGATGGGGGAAGTGGGAATGGCCGCCGTTGAAATCCAACACTCGTCCGGGAGCGGCACATGCGACGGCAGAGCACGCCGGCAGTCGCATGTGGCCGGCGTGCTCGGCCGTCGTATGTGCCGCTCTCGGACGAATGTTGGATTTTTTTTCCTTTTTTTCCAAGCAAGCCGGCCGCGTGGGCCGCCATTCTCATTCGGACACTGCGTCGCCCAGTAAAAATAAACATTCAACTTCAAAACAGAAACTTAGTTCTACATCGAATTCCCCACAAACTGTCACATTTTTACTTCCCATTGAATCATGATTTTGCAAACAGCTCTTTCTCGCTGCCTCTCAAACCTCCGAAAGAATTACGCATTTAAGTATGTAAGGCGATGTGGTACTTAGAGGCAGTGTTCACAATAAATTTCACTTCTGATATCTCCACGGCTTATGGAAGGTTTGGTGCCCTGTATAGCAAGGAATGCTTAAAAAGGACACGAAAGACGCGTTTTTGAGCAAAAATAAGCTCTCTCATTTTTACGTTGATTTTTGAGCGTGGAGGAATTGACCGCTAGAAGGATGATACCTATCAGTGCAATGAAGCAATCAGCTCACATATCAGCACTTCCTTCACTTGACCATTCCTGTAATCTGAGTCTTCATTTGTTCATTTCGCGGGGGCGGATCTGGGGCACCAGGCGTGTCACCAAAACGCTTGTTTGCAGCCGTTATTTTGCCGCTCCTGGCTCGTTTTCTACTGTTGTTTCGACATTGGGAGACTAGGATCCTTCTCGCCTATCATTTCACCGCGGGAAGTCAATGAGGATGATCGTCGTGAACGCTGCCTTTAACGCTCCCTAAGCTGAATGTTGCGCCGCGAGAGCTCAAGCAACACAAATCACTTCAAATGTTTCACTCGCCCTCCTTATCATTTCTCTTCCTCAGAACTTCGGAAGGCCGTACCCACCGTTGAGGGAGGTGGGACACATCTCGACTCCTGTCGCCCAAAAGGTCCCGGTTAGGGACGTGCGGCAAACCATTTTGAGGAATCAGCAATCGGTAAAAAAGTTCCACTAATGCCCGACAAACGGCGACTGCCACATATCACTGGTATTAGCACCGGCCCTCTGGAAGTTTCTTATAGAATACGACTCAAAAAATCATGCCATCAATAAAGTAAAATGTCAAAATAAGTATTACGAACTTTTATTCATAGTACAATATATCACACGTGTGGAAAATACAAGGTATGGCGAAAATTTTCATAAAATGTGCCATTTGCTAGCATTCTTCGAGATCCACCCAACCGTATGTTTCGAACCAATGTCCAAAATCCACGATGAGAGCGCGCATTTGAACGATTAGAAACCCCGCTGCCGCCGCGAGTGTTAGCTGCGTGTCTCTGTACTATACACTGGTTTCGAGTAACCCAACCAATCAGAGATTTTAGTTTCGTTCTGAGTATGTAGCTTGTCATCGCGCGGCAGAATTTCTCGGGTAGCCGCTGCGTCTCTACCTTGATTCAGTCATCAGCCATGAAAATCCGAAACTTTCATGTTTTCGTCGTAGAAGCGTCTTTGAGGGTTGGGGGGGGCATAAGTATTTGGCGGTTCTTGCCAGCTTGCTGCTGGACCCTGGTGGTCAGCTTGTCCTGGCATTGAGAGAAAATTATCCGTGAGCTGATGAAATCCGAGTCAAACTGCCCCAGGCCGGAGCGGATCCACCTCAGAGCTTCTGCGACGGTAGAAGACGGAGGATATTACCGCAAATCCCTCCGACAGCCATTCTGCAATCGAAGCAAGCAATGCTTCCTTCGTACAGCAGTATTGTAAGATTCCTTTATTTTCTTTATATTTTTTCAGGTCGCACAACTGTCACTCGTTAGATGTTAGCTTGTACCTCATACGTGATTGTATCAGATATTTATTTTTTTTATTTAGTGAGTACTTTGCATAAGGCACATGCGGTATTCACATGGACGCTTTCACATTTAGGACCTGATTCAGGCAGAGACTTAGAGCAATCGAGTATATGACGTATAAAATTCAGAGCTTGACAGCTCCTTCCCTGCAAGGCGCTCGAAGCTCGACACAACAGATAAAATGGGCAGCAGCATGATATTAAGATTAAGAGAAGTGAAGGTGGATCCCACTTTGAAGGTGAATGAAAATGCTCTCGTGTTGACTTTCGGAGCCGCATACGAGATTTTCGCAGTACTTCCCCTGGTTATAGAGCGATTATTTATTTATTTATTTATTAATGTACGCTGCATAAGACAAACCATGAAAAGAGAAAAAAGAACTTCGAACGAATAAACATGGTCTCAAATTAGCAGAAACGTACATCTATGATTTGAGCAAAAGTTTTACCATTCCCCATCTGAACGTTGTCATTGACCTGGCAGTGGGTGTGGTTTTACTCAAACGAAGATAAGCTGAACCCGCCCTTACCGTGAAGAATTCGGACCTAATTGTGGTTCTCGAAATCGCAGAAGATATTTTTCTATCACCACCTCGGGTTTTTGAGAGGACTATTCGGTAGAAGTCTGAAAAATTTGCACAAGACATTCCGTTCAGAAGCTGGTGTACCATGCATATATCTTACAACTACCGCCGCAACTCGATACTCGCTATGCCAAAATACTTGTTCCGAATTTTTGATTCAGGAATTTTTTGTGTTAAAAACTCGCCACGTCGTATTAGTATCTTCCTGGTGAAGTCATTTGTGAACCGTTTCGAGGAGAGTGATGCCCTTTTTCTTGTATGGGGAGAAGACTGCCGTACCATTTTCAACAAGTGGGCGAATGCAATCCTTGTACACATTCAGAAGAACGCTAATGCCTTTTGTCGTCAGAGCCTCAAACATTTGATATGAACGGTTATTAGCCCTTTTGTACAACTCTTTGTAATGCGAAAAGAAAATCTAGATTCTCATCACACAAAAAACCAAAATCCGTGATTCGGCTGACTCTTTCAATACCCTGGGCATCTATTTTATACAAAACGGGCAACGTGAAAGAAACAATGCGCATCAAGAACGATTTGGCTCAAGGAAATTTGAAATGTTTTTTTTTTTTCATAATGCCGGCCATATCTCTGCGCTAGGTTTTCTGTGATGAGGCAAAATTTTTGATCTAAAATAAACTCGACGTGAAAAGATATGTTGAATTTTTTCCAATTCCAAAATATCCTTCCGTTTTCGCGGGGAAAACCGGGAAAAAATATACCAACTACAGAAAACAACGCGCTTGCGTGGTGCATGCAATCTTTTGTTAATTATGGATAAAATCTAAGGGCATTAAAGGCGGTATTTGAAAATGCCGAACACTGTTCTCTGATGCAAACAATTAGTGCTCGGCATGGAATATAATATTCACTTCCGCATCGCAACAGGAAGCTGAGGCAGTTTTGACTTTGATCAACCTCACTACAAACAGTGCCAGAGATTTGTCATCTGCGTATTGTTATTCCAGCCAAAAACAACACCGACTGTATTGCTCAATCATCTTTGTTCAAAAACCACATCCTCGTTTCCGCAGACAGACCCGTAGTTGGGGGCTGAGCATTTAGTGTTTTCTGGATAAAATATCTAAGGAAGCATCCGAAACGCTCCGCCATTTGGCGTAACCCTTCCAAAATGCACAGTGTTTTATGCATAACTCATATTTTAACAAGGCTAAGTTTTCATTTGCTTCTGCTGCATCACCAACGGTAGAAACGTAAAGAGATAGAGGACGCACGAAGAAATACGCCTGCCAAAGGAGCATATTGAAAACAGAAACCGCGATTTGAGCGCGTTGAATGCAATGGACGGAAATGACAATGGGATGACATTTCCATTGGAGCATGATTGCTACGCTCACATAGAAATAGGATTCGTGGTGCGACAGCTGCTCGTCTACGCAAATCTTTTGGCCCAGGCACTACCTCCATTCTTTTTTTTGCATTCGTAGGCCATGGAGGTGGTCGTTTTCGTCTTGAATTACGACTACAAACTGTGAGCCTGGGAGCAAACGTTTGCTGCCTTGGCGGCTGATTAACAGCCTCAACTAGAATTTCAACTGTCCCTAAGCGTTACTGATGCGGGACGTACAACTTTTCGGAACTTCTTGACTCCTTAGCCTCAATAGCCCCGCCATTGGGGCTAAAGAGCCGAAGACTGTGTGCGCCGGACTGTATCGAAACAATTTAAGCCGTAAAGCAATGCTTGCGTGATATGTGTATAGCGCAATTCTTGATTACGTCATGTTTCAGTAATGTGCTTACTTATGAGGATAATGAATCCTTGTGGGGTCCATGAAGTCGTCCATTGGCAGAAAAGGAGCACTATGATATCGCACTTGGCCAAGCAGCAACTGACCAACAACCCTGGGTTTTCCTCCCCTTCCAAAATCAGGTCATTTGTCGCGGCGCGGGAATGTGATCTTGACCATATTGCTCCTCCCCCTTCTGCGAAGGCACTAAAAAATGTAAAAATGGATTTCGTGATTTCCTGGCGAGAGTGTCAAAGAGCCAAACAGCTGAGCAATGCAGAGCGGATATCGATGGTGTAGTGGTAACCCTCGCGCCTAGAAAAAAAATGACGCTATGCAGGTTCGAGTCCTGCCTGATCCTTTACTTTTGCGTTCAACGCAGCTACCTAGTGAAGTCATGTTGAATCCCGAAATGCGATCAGGATGGGGCGATTTTTTTTTGAAAACTTAGCAAATCGAAAATTGAAACGCCGAAAACCACTGGAAATTCGAATAATCAAAAATCTTCTCACTTTGATAGTCTGTGACCCCCCTCCCATTGTGGCTGTACCCCCGTTTTGTCGTTCTGTTCATCCTCCTTTCATAATTTGCTTACACAAAAATGGGCAGTTGCAAAAACCGCCCAAGAAAACAGACTTACTGTCGAGGATATCGGATCTGCAGTTTCAGACAGCCACTGTAGCAGCCGCAACGAGAGGATAATCGTGCTGGGAACAAATGGTTACCGCACGATTAATCTTTGTACCAGCACGACTATCATCGTGCTGCGTGCTACAACTGCGGTTTCGTGCAACTGCGGTCCGGAGAGTCGTTCCGATAAGGACAGTATTATGCTTACAATTCATTTCAATCGAGCGAGAACTTTTGACACAGGATCGATTACCATTACCTAAAAACAAGTAGGTATGCCATATGCCGTGACTTTAGCAACCTCTATGTTTACCCTCTCACATAGGTACTTTCCTGAGAATCCATTGGGTCAAAAACTAAATCTAGTCACCATCATGTAACACACCGAGAGTGTTCTAATTTCGGGTCGACACTCACTTTCAACTGAATACCTTGTGAATTTAACAGGATAAGATATTCATTCTGCTGTGAAATTAACATAAGTGTAACCTTTTATATATAGGTCGCAAAGAATTATACAGGTCTTGAGAATGGTAATAATAAACACCAAAGAACAAGACAAAAGTACTACATACAATAGATAAAGTCTGGAGTCTTCCAGGAGACGTCTCGCCTTTGATTATCTCCAGCAGCTAGCTGTCTTTTTTTCGTCATCCACCGCGGCTGCTTTTTCACTCAGAGAACTTCTCTTAAAACCCGCAGAAAGGACGCATCGGGATGAGCACGATGACTACATTGTTTTCCTGCTTTCGTTCCCCTACATTTTTCATTTTCTCACTCCTTGTTGATCTTAGCCATGCTAACTCAGAGGAGATTCTTAACAAATAGTCGTAAACTGTTTCTTACGGCAATTTAATTTTTTTCCCTTATACCTTTTCTACGGAACTTTGCTTGGAACGATTTCAGAATATCTGAAAAAAGCGTTAATCTAATCTGACTTAATACTTCACTACAGGCCGTGATCTTCATTGTGGTGTGTTGTACCAACGCCCAATGTAGCATGCAAAAGTACAAATTCTATTACATGAATCACCAATTTAAGAATAATTCACAGACATTACACCGTAAACAATAAAATTATTAAAAGAATCTATACGGATGTTCATATGGACATGACATTTTGAAATATTAAACATACTATCAGACTGCCAACAATTGCAAACGACTACAGGGCAAAGAACTGGGTTGGTAGGAAATGGGATTGAAAACGCGGCATGGGCTCCGTTCATAGCCAAGGTCCTGAAGTCAAGTGTTGCTGGGGGTTTGCGTCTTTAACATTCGTCATTGATCTGCTCGTGTCGTCCTCAGGCGCGTTGCCTGCGCCAGCCGCCGAGCGTCATGTGCCAGCCTTTGCGCGCTCGCGCACGACGCTCCGGCGACTTGAGGCTTGCCGCTTGTGGTTAGCTATGAACGAACTCTTAACCCTGAGTTGAGGACGAACATGAAAATAGTGCAAGGATAAGGAAAATGATGGATAGCTCAAGAGTGTTCCTCCGAAGGACACTCGGGAGCTCATTCCTGGCAAAGTTCTAGGCGTTTTCAAGATAAATTAGGACTTTCATCAGGAAATTTCTGAGGTGTTCGTATTTTTATTAGACTTGGTGCCAAAACTTTGCGGAATCTTCAACAACCGCGCTCACGCCCGTTGCGCCAACCGGTCACTCACCTCTACGTGAGAGCCGAACTTGAATCTGGGGTTTGTTCGTCGCCGATCCGGGTTTCACTGCAGGCTACGGTCATTAGAGGCATAGAACACGCAGAATTCATTTTTCAGTTTTCAATCTGATGTTGAAGAGGGTCACAAGCTGAACAAGAGGATATCTCTGAAATTGTCCAAGACCCGCTACGAAGAGGACTGTGGCTCCTTAAAGATGTCTATACTTCGAGAGTCAAAATTGTTGGACGAGTTGTCTCAGGCTTGTTTTCTCCTTATTAGCAATCATTTGGCGAGAGCGAGCCAGGATGAGGGGACAGTCCGGTAAGGGAATGAAGAACGGGGGCTCGATGGGAATTCATCCATCCATCTAGCCGCTATCGAGTTCGCAACTTTGGTAGGGGATGTGGCCCGTACCGAACTACCGTATATCCACCACAACCTACCGTACTCTATTGATAATCGATAAACGCATAACAGATTGTTAAGCGTACCAAATACCTCCGAGATAAACGTTGAGTAAAATCTATCGTACCTGTTTGGAAATCACCCAATTGTGTTTCTGTTCCAAAAATTCCCCAATCGTTGATCAAAAAATGTTCAAAACTTCCGAAAATCACCGAATAGAGCCCCGATGGTCAGCACCTCAAGAAACCTAACCAACTGAACTAAATTGGAAAAAGTGTAACTTTGCACTCTCAGAACCAGCTGATTGTCATTGGAAAAATGTTTAGTCAACAACGAAAAATAAAGGGAAATAGCCTATAGCTTAGCTCAGAGGGGCTCTCCGCTGTTTAAAGGCACAGTACTCCATCAGACATGACATTTTTGATTTTTATCTGATTGTGTAGTGGACCCCTCCTATATAACACGCCAAGTGCGAGGTCTCAATTCATTCAAAGAAGCGAGATATAAGCGACCACCCCAGGCCCGACCTCCTTCGCTCACCACCACGTGCCACACCCCCTGCAAGATTTGCGAACTCGATAGCGGCTAGACGTATGGATGAATTCTCAACAAATCGTTGGTCTTCAGTCCTTTCTTGAACGGTCTTCTTATCCTGGCTCGCTCTCGCGCAGCGATTGCGCATGAAGAGAAATACAGACCTGAGACAACTCGTCCACCGATTCCCACCCCTCCCCGCAAAATATATTCACTTTCAAGGAGCCATAACTCTGTACATAGGGGGTTTTGTACAATTCCAGAAATACCACTATTATCAGCGTGTAATTCTCTCCGAGATCAGCATAAAACTGAATAATGAATTTCAAGTGCTCTATGCCTTTGAGGAGGCATATTCGGATTCGGCGCCCATACACGCACGGTTCTAGGTATATCTCACCTGGGTTGAACACTTTAACTTATGGTGGTTCTTGTCATTCCTGCCAATTTATGGACCTTCTCGGAAAATGCATTAACGGAACGATGCTACATCGAGTACTTGCGTCGTATTTGTCCAATCATCTTGGAAAGCTGGGCTCGAAAACTTGAGTGAAAGTACATGTAGACGAGGAACGTTAAGCCAGAGTGTGCAACGTAGAATGAATAGGCGACGCCTGAAAATAACATCATTGAAAGGAATATAGTGATTGATCATACCTCAAATAATGTTTAAAGTGCATTTCAAAAGTATAGCGTCAATGCTGCAATATGCGATATCCAATCCGAAACAAACGTCCCACAGAATTCATGATTACCACTGAACTCCACATGTCCGAAAACCTCCGTACCTGAATCACTCCTTTTCGGATGGCCAAGCGGTTATCCAAGATTCGGATTATCCGATATCCGAAAATTTGAAAAAAAACGCATTATCTGAATCGAACCAATATCCGGGAAATTTAAAAGAGGCATTATCCGATTTGATCCATTATCCAAAGAATTTTCGGATAACAAGTATACTCAGTACCCATTATTTCGGCGCCACAAATGTAGAAATCTGGTATTTTTACCGTGAAACCTCAAGCCGGGCTGCTCTCAAAGGACTGACTCACTTTTGGCAACCAGGAATACTCAATCTTTTCTCGACAAAGATTTCTATTCAAAACATTGAGTAAACGCATGTAAGTGCTCGCAAATTTTTCTGCAAACGCCTCTAGGTGCCTATCCCTCTGGAGCGATTAATCATCAGGTTATTGTGAGCTAAGATACTATTGAAATTGCAAGAAGTCCAGTAGACCTGTCTGCTCAGAATAATCGACGGGTGCGACTATTTTTTCCATTTCGAAAGTAACGACGAATGAGGTCAGAGCTGATTATTCAACTTCTGGATGAGGCAGCGTCCATGCGTGGCGAGGACGCGCGCTCTCGCTGTTCCGCGCTCCTCAAAGCTCACCAACGTTGATAGGTGCCTGGCGCTCAGGCTCCATCCACTCCTTGCGAGAGCGTGCCATTACGCAAAATCGATGTCCATCGTGAACACGATTTGTTAGCCGCTAACACGCGCTCCCTCTCCCGCGCCCGCTCGCTCTCGCGCGCTCACGCCAGCACCACGGAGGAAGCAGCTTACTACTTCATCACTAAAGCAGGCGGCATTAAACTCGTAGCAAAATTATTTCCCTTGTTCCCCATAATTCGACCACCGCAGTCGAAAAATGTGGGAAATTATCAGCCGTTGCGCCGACTCTAGCCGATTGATCACCCGATCAAACGTCTATTGAATCAACACGAGGCAGGGGGTGTTTGCCTGTGTTAATTTGCGGGCACGGGCTGTTCCAGCGTTGAGGAGCGTCGAAAGGCGCATAACAGCGGGAACGCCCGCTCTCGCCACGTGCCTCTATAAAACATCGAAATTCTCATCACTCGAGGCGCGAGCGGCGCGCGCCGCCTCGGTCTCCGTATGCTCTCCGCTCTCTCACTGTTTCTACCCTCCGCTCCCCACCAGCACGTGTAGGAACCAAGTGAATATCGCCGTTTTATAGCCTGCATGGACGCTGCCTCCTGCCTCGTGTTGGTTTGATCGACGACGGTTGAACAGGTGATCAGTCAATCAAGTCGAATCGTTGGCTGCCCATTAAGCACTGTTTGCGACAATCGCGTTGGAACTATGTATGAGATACGAGGGCATTAGTTTCAGAGTAGGTTCGAGGCTAAATGCTTCAGCGACAGAGCAATAAGCTTGAGACTTGCGGATTTTACCCGAAGTGGGCGTGAGCGAGCGGAAGCACGCGAGAGCGGGCGTGAGCGTTAGAGAGCGAGCGCAAGCACGTGTGAGCGGCTATCGAATGATGCACCCTCAATGACCATCGTTTTTGCGTAATCGCACGCTCTCGCGAGGAATGAACGCAGCTTTATGAGCGACAATCTGAAGAGCTAATCAGTAGAATGAGAACGTGATCGACTTGGCCCTGCCTTACTCTTCACGGGAGCCGCAATGAAAGACAGCGCGAAATAGTAATCACGGCGAAGAGATGGCTCCGAATGGGCGTTACTTTCAGTTCAAGCACGAGACACCATACTGAAAGCCCAATGTACTGGTGATTTTTCTACCATGGAAACAAGCTCAACCTCAATGGGTACGAGTCTTACTACAGGGTTTTCTGTAGGGAACCCATAGTTTTTGCTGGCAGAGTTTGGGATGTGAGAAGGCGATGCTTTGAGGGCGCTTTCCACAGTGATCATATTCTAGAAATCCCGTTGCTGGCATTAGCCGAAACAAAAGGGCAACCTCTTCCTGCTCCTGGCCCCAAATGCGCAGCCGATGGCCTGTTCGCGCGTTAGGCCTCTTTCAGAGTGCGATCGCTGATCGCCGCGATGACATGCTCTGAATACAAATCGACGTGCGACGCGATCCCGATCGATGCTCATGTTAAACATCCCATCGCGTCGCACGGCGATCGAACTCTGAAAGAAGTCTGAGAGGCCGAATAGACTTCCGCCGCTGAAACCTGCCGCAGCATGCAATGGAGGAGTATCGATCAAGCGGCGCCGCTCGATCGATTCACCATTTGCATACTGCCGCGCTTTTCAGCGGCGGTAGTCTACTAGGCCCCTTACGGAAGCTTGTACTTTTACAGTCCGACTCCACAACCCCCTCCGGAAGGGCGGACAGCAGGCCGCAATAATTTTTTCTGTGCCCTTCTGAGTGTGGTCATCGCTTGGGTCTTGATAAGTTTTGAACATACTTTATGTATAAAATTTGCATGATATTTTGTATTGCAAACGCAATTGTTCCAAATTGAATAACTTCTTTTCTTCTTTGATAAGATGACAAAGCCTCATTTCGGTGCTATCGAGAGAAAGATGAAAATTTCGAAGGCAGACATCTCGAGATCGCGACTTGGAAGCAACGCTTCAGGACCTTGCGCAACTGAAGCGCCAGGTGGCTGCCAGCAGACTGCCGACTGCTGTCACCGGAGAACTTTATAGCAGCGGGCTTTCGGCTGTCTGTTGATGTTCGATATTGTTACATTTTTTACTGTATTGTTATTGCTCATTGTTGTAGACTTAGAAGTGTTTTGGTATCATTTTAAGTAAACTGTGTTTACGTGAATTCCGCTTCTGAGTCTGAATGAATTACTTATCAAACAACCTACAGAGGGGGTGGTAATACATACTTAGGGCCGGCAAGGGGGATAGGGTAGAGATTTTTCGAGTATTACTGCGACATTGTTTTGAACCCTGTATGGAGACCGTCTAAAAATGCTGACATGTGTAAATTGTGTTCAGGTCCGGACATGCAAATGTTTTGAAGAGCTCAGAGCAACAATAATCTATTCATGGGACAGTCTTCACATCGACGCCAAACCGCGTTTCCGAATTAATTTCTGAGTATAGGGAATCAAACAGTTCCCAACGTTAAGCGATCTTCCTTTTTTGTTGATAAATGCGATGAACTTCACTTCGGGAAACAGACTACACTTTTGAAGCGGTATATTTGAAAGGTATACTTAGAAAATGTCTTTTTTAACACTTAAGAGACCGCCTGCTCCACGGCGAATTCCCACAGCGGACCGGTACGCTCCACGGCTAAACGTTTTCGTGGGTGACATGTGTGGACACGCAGCCCGCTGGGGACCTTTTCGATTGGAGCACGCTTTCTTAGCCAACGCGGGCGCGTGCGTCATCCAGTACATTTCGAAATCACACAACTTTTCTCTTTCGAATTTCTTTCTACAAGCATTCTTCCTCATCTCCCCTTCTCATACATCTCATTCATGCGTTTCATTAACTGCTTCAACCCATTTTTCAGAGTGACATTTTAGAACTAATGCACAATTTTCGAAATAGAAAATAACCAGCGATTTTCGATTGACGTTTAGTTTATAAAGTTTCATCGAATTTCTGTTTCTCCCGTGCCCAGAAAAATTCAAAGAAAGTAATTCTGCAAATTGGGTGGAAGTATATGGTGGAAACCTGTTGTATAATGCTTTACCGTTGCAGTCTTGTGATTTTTTCCGTTTCAGGGATGGATTAGCACCCTAATCTGGCCATGGAGGGAGAATAAAGCGCCACTTCATTGCCTTCTCTACATCGACTTTCAAATCGCATGTAAGTTTAGCGTATGTATAAAGTACTGCTAAAACGGAATATCAGAGCGGGGTCCAGCGGAGTTGCGAACGAACACGATGGAGCCCAAGGAGTATCGCGAAATTTCCGGCCTTAAAAAGAAACTTCACCAAATAGAGGGAGTTAGTCGTCAATCTCTTGCTTCGAGAATTCACCGACAAGTTTGTGACAATATCTGAACCCTTTGAAAATTTTACAGACCAATGTGGATGTCGTAGCACCATTAAGGTCGCTCGCAACGCCACGCTGGACCCTGCTAAAATATCTCTCAATCATCACCTTCAAGAAGATTTCTTATTTTTCCTGGTGCATTACGTGTACTGTATTTGTTCGAACTAAACATTTATCTTGGATGTTTTTTTTTTCAGTTTGAAGTGAATTCGTTTTTGATATAGAAATTGCTTACTATCAGTTTTTTTTTCAGAAAGTCAGTCATAATTGCAGCTGAAAGGCCATTACAGAGCAATGATAATTTATTTTTTTACGAATTTGTAGCGTCTCGATTTCGGCAAATGTTTCTACTTCACACAGGAAGGAAGCTTTGGGTCGAATTCACGCCGAATTTTTCAGGGAGTGCTGTTAGCAAATTCAAGGTGTTTATCGGGCTTCAAAAATTTTTATTAGATAACAGCGGATGCTGAGCATTGTACCGTCCGAAATCAACCCGCTTTTTCGGAAATTTGAATCCTGTACGAACGTAGGGTCTGTGATGCCCCAGTAAACTTCAAAGACAACTCTCTTACCAGTCAGAGACCTTGACCTACTATGTTTGTCCGCAGTAGCCGACGAAAATCTATATCAGGAATTGAGAAAAACTGACAATCGGATTCGAGATCAGGAGCCCAACTCCCTCTTTCAAATACCCACTTGAGCGAAGTCGTAGCAAGACGTGGAACATGTGTTAAAGGCTAATGCACTCAAGCTGACAGATTTTTTTTCGGAAAATCGCTGAAATGATTTACCCCGGCTTATTGTTCCAGCATCCCAATGTGAAGTGTTGTTTCAAATAGCAGGCGCTAATATTATATTGGGAATCAACCTTAGCGGACATAGGGCACGTGATAGCTTATAACCCACTTAAGTTTTAGGTAACCCCCTTTAGTTAAGTTTGGAACGACTTGTTTACGACCACAGAAGTCCGACAATTCAAAAAATGTCATTTTCAAAGAAGCTTATAAAATAGCTAAGAGCGCTCAAAATACTTGACCACTGTGAATGTAAATAGGTTACAATATGAGGCACCTATTCATATTAAAGAAGGACCCCAACACCTCAGAAATTCAAAAATATCGAACGTTTTATGGCGTGGGTGCGCAGTGTGGACACGCGGTCCGAGGGGCACAACACAGCCGTGGGTGCGCAGTGTGGACACGCGGTCCTTTAAGTGTTAACTTGAGGTGCTGCAATGGTGAATTCGGGGGTTCCCGGGCCCAGCGAGTTCTGTGATATTCGTAAATTTGTGGGAAGTTTGTTTCTGACTAGATATCGCATGCAGGGTTCAGCACCAGTTACGATCATCGCAAGGAGTGGGCTCGTAAAAGACCCCGAAATACAAGAGGGAGGGGTACGTTGTGCCGATAGGGGTCGTATCAGGGACTGGAATTTTTTTCCTAGGGTAAACGTGATTATTGGTGACCAAATCGACTAAAATGCTCAACATTGATGAATTTTTTCACAATCAAGCTGCTCCAGGTAGAAAGGCTCAGAATACATGTTAAGCTTGTTTCAATCGATTGTATTGTGGGGTGTTTATAAAAGAAGAGGTATCAAACGTGAGCTTCCGAAAAGCTAAAAACATGAAAGTGTTAAGAGACTACTTCAAGGGGCCCTCCTAGTTCTTGTAGACAACACATCCAGCTCTGTTTGGAATATTTTGAAGTACACTAAAAGCGGTTCCGATTACTATGAAAGACACTCCAGGGCTCAACCAATCGTAACTAAATGTTTCCGCTGGTTTTAAACTTCAGACTTCCATCTTTGAGCTGGAGAATGTTTTTTGAAAATTCTTTTGAGGAGTCGACTCAATTGGGGGTTTTCCGAAAAAAAAATTCGCGGTCCCAGTCACGAGCATCGCGAAAGTTTGAAATTTCAGAAAGGCTCAAGTTGAGTTGATTTTCCGTTAGAAGATTCGAAAAAAACTACTCCAGCTCGAAGGAAATAATTATTTGCGATTGTATTCTTCGAGCAATCGTTTGTTAAGCTAGATTTTGCGTGTCTGGATTTCCTTTTCAAATAGAATGCTAAGATACCTTTAATCGTAATCCAAATCGTTGTTTTTCCACTTCATCCTATTGCAAGTGGAGCACGCTAGGTTCTCTACGAGAGCCAGGAGTGGTCCTTGAATTGGACAGTTCGACAAAATGCCGTCAAAAATTACGCTTCGCAGCCTGATCGCAACTACGAAATTCGTTCAGTTTTTAAGTTTTTTCGACCTCGCGGTGGCTTTAAAATGCTAACAAGTTTCTCTACAAGATACATTGTTTGCAGATCCGCAGCGGATCGCATCGTCAGAATATAGGCGCCTCAAAACCATGTTTCGTTGCACACGAATCACACGAAAATCGTCTGGACCAAGTCGAAAAATTTTCTTTCAACCAATCAAGCTTTGCTCCAAAGTAAATCATTGGGTCTGAAAATCATGAAAATTGCTCCTGGTGGATACCTTTTTCCGCCCACACACCAAGGTGAGAGGCTCGGAAAATCATGGAAAATTTAAATTTCGGATGGGCTCAAGGTGAGTTTATTTTCTGATAGAGGATAGAAAACGACTACTCCAGCTCGATGATAAGGGTATGAAGCAGAGGTCCGGCAGAGGGGGAGGGGTGGGGGGGGGGGGTTGGTAACTTCTCCGACATTATCGCAACGCCGTGCTGAACCCTGATCGAATATTGGGAGGTGAGGATGTATTTTTGAAACGCAGTGTATTGATAGTGATGCACTAGCGACTGTTGCAACGATGGCGCATGATTTGAATGAAGAACAAGCTATCGCCCTAAACTTACTAAGTAGCGCTAGGTCCATTCGGGGGCTCTTCCACTCGTCGAGCACGAGCATTACACTAGGAATTGCCACCAGTAGCACCGAAATCGCGCTCAGACAAAGGAGCATTCGTTGACGTCGCAGTTCCTGTTGACTCAAGTTCTGAAATCTGTTCATATAATCCGACAGCATCCTTTACAGATGTTTTTTTCTGTTTTAAAACCTCCTTCTAGAGAAAATGTTGAGCAGATGTTCGGAGTGGTTCGAATGAAAGAGCAGCTTTGAGAACCAAAGTTTGTGAATGATAAATCGCGTTAGGGTTTGAGGAAGAAATTCCGAAGCTTAATTCAGTTCTCACCCGTTTAAGTACAACTTGCTTGAGGATATACCATAGCACTGTGAAAGAAAACATATAGATGACACACTGTATAGTGTAGTGAAATGTGGCGAAGTAGCTCCCCACTGATTGCCTCGGCGAACACAGTCTATTTGGATACACCCGATTCTCGACGGAAGCGCAGGCGAATGCACCGGCCATATGAATCTAAAATATTCTGAAGCCTGTCTATGAAACAGAGCTGTTTTCCGGAACTCGTGCTCAACAACTCAAACTCACCACTGACAGGATAATGGAGGTACATAGGAGATAATATTTCACTTCTCGTAGCGCCGTCCTGTACCACACGGCGTAATATAAGGCAAAGATTCTTTCCAGCAAAATTGATAGATTTATAACGGCAGGAAACCACCCTGGAAAATTCGAATTTAACGCAATCTGAAGACCTCAAAAATGCTGCAAAAATTAAAGACAATCATGTTGCAGCAGAAAGGCAAAGGAAAGATAGAAAAGAATTGTGCGATAGAAAAATAAAAGATTGATAAGGCGCCAGTGGGGGTGGGGGCGCCTTGACTTCTGGGCTATAATGTCCATGGAGCATTTTTCATTCAGCAACGCACGGTGTTGCAAAGTCATGAAGACTCGCCAATTCCATGACATCTCTTTTGATTTTGAGTTACAACACATCATCATCGTGTTCAGAGCGACAGAAAAATCTGTAACCGATTTGACAGCATTACTTGATACCAGTATAGTGGAGACCATCATTGGTGATATGGCCGCTGACCACACACCAGGGAAGGTTGGCAAGGGGATCGGAGTGTTGAAAAGGTTGAGTGGTGACCTGTTTTACTAACGGACTCATGTAACTTGTAATTCACTAATATAGTAAAAAAAGAAAAAAACAACAAATATTGGATAAAGAGGAGGGCATCCGTGATCTGTTAGAGGTACCCTCTCCTCTTTCTCTTCAACGCCCTGCTTCTGCAGTTAAGAATTACAGCAGATGCACTGGTCATTATCATCTTATTTAAATAGGGATTCGCGTTTAAAAGCTTCTGAACCAGTGCGGGGTAGTGAACGTGAATCAAATACCGGCTACTAGCATCGCTGCTGGCCATGGGGTTCCAACAAAACATTGCCAGTTGGTGATTTCGAGATAGAATTCCGGTTGATGCATGTATAGATATCGCCCAATGCCAGCTGTCACAAATGCAGAGCCATTTATCTGCAACAGAACATTTTCGCTCAAATTTTGAGTTGAGATTTTGAATAGAGTTTGCTCTGTAGAGGATGGTTGAGTTACAGAGTAACTCGAAAAACCAGCATGTGCGGTCGTTTCTCCATCTTCTGAGAAGAGAGGCACCCACTCTGTCGACTGCCTCGCCTCTGCCCAGGACATTAACACATTCGCGACCTTGTGTTCCAACGGTGGGACATGTGTTGACTACCACTTCGCGAAGTGTGTCCCACGGTTGGGATACCTACCTTACCTTGATGCCTTGATGATCCATCTTCACTGCGCGTCGCCGCCGTGTGGACCACATCTCCACCAGCTCGACCGATCCCGAGCAAGGGACATCCAGTGATGGTGATTTTCAGGAAGCCCTCGCTCGGTGCAGAACGTCTTGACTCTGCCTGAAAATACAGAGTTCCATCTTGTGGGAGGACGGCCTAGAGGCCCCGGCGGCAATCACGTGGTAACCAGAACTGTTGTACGGAGGTCTCCCATCGGTCATCCATGCGGCGCAACACGTGTCCTGCCCATCGGCGGCGTTTCAGACTGGGCCATGAACAGAAGAAAGAGGGTTCAATAACTGCGACTGCTTTCGAAGATCAGCATTGCGTAGGCCACCCAGCTCGCTGGAGCACGACGATTAGGTCTTTAGTAGTCATGTGTTCCAAGGCCCTGTGAGCTGTCCTTATGGCCTTTGTGGTCGCCTTCGTTTCCGCCCATGTCTCGGTTCCCATAGCACAACGCAAGTAGCACCGTGGTGTCAAACAAACGTGCTCGTGTCTTCACATCCCGCAATTTGTCTGTCACTTCCACTATCTGATCCAAGTGCAGACCAGGCCGCTCGTCGTCTCCGTCCGATCTCCGTAGAAAAGTCGTTTTGCATGTTCACCTTTTCTTCCGGAGAAAGACGTAGCTGTTCGTAGTGGGTAGGGGAGTGCCAGAGAGACGAATGCCGGGCTGTCGTCACACCACTGGTTGCGCATCACTTTGGGTTTTCTCCCAGATTCATTGTTAGGCCGATCGCTTCTTCTCCTTGCAGCGTCCAGTTCGTTAAGCATTCCCTTCGACTTCTGCGGAAGCGACACGTACCCAGCAGCACAATGTCGTCAGGGCGAAGCGCAAGTTGGATAGTCTGCACCCGTCTATGAGGGGATACCTTTGCCGTCCCAGTCGATGTGGCGCATCACGTCTTGTAACGCGGTCGTGAACAGCTTCGGCGAGATGGTATCTCCCTGTCTGACACCCTTTCCAATGGACACCTTTCAGTTTCCTCTCGAATAGTTGAATAATGGTGTTGCTTCCGTTGTTGCACTCTTCCAATATTCTGATGTACTGGGCGTCCAACACCAGCGTGGATGAGAGCGTTAAGAACAGCCGGGACTTCAACCGAATCTAATGCTCTAGGGTATAGTCCACGAAGACGGAAGCGCTAGAGGTAGATGGTACTCCCTTTTGTCCGTTCAAAGACTTGCGGATAGCGCCTGAATGTGATCCGAAGACAGCAGTAACCCTTTACGTGAAGCCTGCCTGTTCTCTGGGCTGGAAGTCGTCCAAAGCCTTCTCTATCCTGTGCAGCAGAATCTTCGTAAAGACCTCGTACGGCACTGAGAGTAGAGCGATTGGCCGGTAGTTGTTGATGTCATCCCGATCACCCTTTTTGAATAGGTTGGGATACGCTTCTCGAAAATCAATCCCTCCGTCAAAAGAACGATTTTTCGAAACTTCTTATGACGATTGCATAAGCTCATCCTTGACCCGACTACAGATTTCACGGTCCGTCTGTAGCTCCACTATAGCACAGTATTCGAATTTTTGTGAAAATAGCTCTGACCCAAATAGAAAAAACGGCTGCAAAAAGAATTGTCCTAACCCTGTATGGGTTCTTTTTCCTTCTGTTACCTTTAACTTAGCTTAGCACATAGCTTTCTGAGAAGGGAATCATCGCTGGAATCGTGATCTTTTGGGGCAGGAAACGTGCCACTACTATTACATTCGCTAATCTTCTTCTTTGGCGTTTGTCCCGCTTCGAAGCGGGGTCCGCTCTTCTGATGCGCTGGCGCCACAATCCCTTGTCAGGGGCCTGATCAGGGTGCACACCAGCAGCCTTCAAATCAGCCTGCAGCGTGTCAAGCCAGCGCTGCTTCGGTCGTCCTTCGGGTCGTTTTCCAGGCACATCCGGATTCAGGCCTGCCTTGCAGTTTCCGGTTCGCGGAACGTGCCCATACCAAAGCAGTCGAGCTTCGCGTAGCTTTTCAGCAATTGGAGCCACACCGAAATGTTGTCGAATGTCATCGTTCGTGATGTGATCTAATCGAGTGACACAACCAGTCCAGCGCAACATTTTTGTCTCAATTACACCAAGTTTCTTTTTCTCGACGTCCTTCGTTGCAGGTCCGCGCTCTGCGGCGTACAGTGCGGCGGATCGGACAATAGTTCGATAAATCTTCGACTTCAAGGGATCAGGCGATCTTCTTGGCCCAGAGCAACCCCAGCCGAACAATCGCCGCCTTTGAATCACGCTGCCCCGCAGTGAGAGGCAACTTCGGAACTTAGGCTGCAATCAGGTGTGATTGTCGATCCGAGATACTTGACGACTACAGCATAAGGGAGCTCAATACCGTCGACTTTTATAGACTCCTGTTCATCACCGTTCGTGGTCAGATAGTCAATTTTCTTGACATTGAGGAGTAATCTGAACCGAGACAGCCAATACTCCATGCTTGAACCTGTCGCTCATGGTCAGACTTTTCTTCAGATGAAAGCATCACGTCATCAGCATACGACAGCGACCATGACACTGGTTTCTGCGAGTCTCGTGTAACTGTATCCATCGCAATCACAAAAAGAAGAGCAGGACACCAGCAGAGATGGAAAACTCAGCGGACCTCCCAGCTACTGCTTGAACACGACTTCTTGGATCAGCGTAGAGAATCTAGACCCAATCAATGAGCTCTTCTGGGACACCATGCTGCCGCGAAGCGAGCAATATCACTTCATACGGGACTCGGTCGAGCGCCTTCACCG